>LKNJ01004120.1:0-35573 GCA_002120245.1 Maccullochella peelii | reverse complement strand
TGTATATCGGTCATTCAGACACTGTGAATGGCATTTGTCAATTCCATAGTTTATGTTCAGCTGCTCTGGGCAGGGTATGAAACATTCAATAATTATTCTAAAAACCCATGTTGTGCTTGAAGATCATTCAAGATATTTTGAACAAGCTATAACAAGTAATTTTCCTTGAAAAGCTCAGACTCAAAGTCTTACCTCAGGCATTATTGATTACTCAAATCTGACTGAAATACATTTTTAAACAAACACATTGTACATGTGTGTTTGTGGAAGAGACTAATGTTGTTAGATGTGAATAGCAGGACCTGGTCTGTGACATTGTTTGATATTGGATAAACCTAGAATGAAAGAAAATCCAAAAAATCTAATGGGTCAAGCTTTAAATATTTGGGTTTGGTTTATCTTAGGATGTCCTTGATAGCTCAGTGTTCCTCTCGATCTATCATTACTTTCAGAGGTTGTCTCCATGGGTGCAGTTCTTAAGATTTATAGTCCCCGTGGGAGCCAAGGCTGCCTCACCATTGCTGCCGTCTTCTGATTTGTCCCTAAATTTTACTTGTCATGTTTTTCTGCACAATTTGTTTTGTGTTTTGGAAGCTGTTGACTTTTCTACTCTATCTTGTCTGGGATTTGTAAGGGCCCCTCACTTTGATCTGAGTGTTCCAGGCAACTAGACTAGGCTAACTGATGCTGTTTGGGCCTCGGTACATAATGCATCATTTGATTCTTGTGCTTCATCTACAAGGCCAGCACCATCAAACAAGAAGAAGGATAGGCGACATCAAAGACTTTCTCCACTGAGTACTAATGACATGGGCTCTGTCTGTTGTGCTGTGGTGGCATACACCCACTCGAGCCTCTGTTTAACTAAACACTAATGTACATGCACACCTACAGGTTATTGTGCTGCATTTGTGTGACTAGTTGCCAATGACTGATTAGACTCCAACATAAAAACAGAAGTTGAAGGTGCCCTATTTTACACAATAGTGCAGGAAAAACTGGCATATAATGAGGGGGTGGGTTGCTAAACCTGATCACTGAATAGTGATAGGGGCCAGATATGGTATCATGTATTGAATCGTGGCCAAACAGACAAGCTATTGTACTGCATCATGGTTTACGCTACTTACATGTAAGCTAAAAAGCAGGTCTCAACTGATTGAATGGGGACATTTGAAACACGCAATTGTTAACAAACATCCAGTTGTTTCCCTCACACCTTTAGTGGTACCTACTGCAGTCATGCATTTAGTTAAAGGTTTTGTTGGTTTTTTTGCTGAAGTATTGAGAAATTGGCCTTTGAAACTTCTCGTGCCACCCCATCATGATGTTGGAAAGTGGAATTTTCTCTGTGGTGCACAAAGCACCGTGAGGTATGTCAATTATTCTGTGTAACCAGGACTTTGTTTCTAGAAAGACACATTTTTCTCATCATTTTTCAATGCTTTGAGCAGTGTTTGTGATGCATACCTCAAAACCTTGGCAAAATATCCAAAACTTTTTGCATTGATTGATACCCCTGGGCTGAATTTCTATCCACACAGACTACTCACATAACCAACCCTTGTACTATTTGTAATAGAGCGTGTAGGGGTCAAGTGCCTCTCTCAAGGGTACATCAATAGCAGTTGTTCATGTTAATGTAAATTCCTGCACAGAATGATCTTTTCAGTCTTACATTCTTAATTGGTGCCATCGAGTCCTCCTTAAATTTTGTTACTTTTACCTTTGTTTACCCCATTTCCTGTTTTCCTTTCCACTGACTTAATGACAAATAGTAGATATGGAGTTCTTTGCCCAAGAAACTACACTCACTCTGTAGTGCCACATCTTTATACTTCATACCAATCAGACACATTACTTTTTATGGTTTATTATATCACAGCTGTATTGCAGCATCCCAGGTGCAGACCACCTACATACCCTCATTTTAAATGTCCCATTTGGTGTGCTCTGTTTATTGTTTAATGCAGAATGCTTGGTTTAGTCATTTATAGCATTTGCTCAGGATGTGTAACTGATGAGTTTTTTGTTCCAGGCAATTAGGCTAATAAGTTGGTTTTCAGAAGTGTGTCTTTCTGCGATTGGTATTGGTACATATGGTGATTCTGAAAGCAGCAGAAGTTGGCTGCTAATGTTAGGGCATCAAACTCAAGCATAGGACAGCAAGTAATCAACTTACTTTTTTTTAAATTTTACCTTTTTATTTAAAAAAAAAAAAAGCAAAATACCTAATGATTTGTGACAAATTAGCTTTTCTCTGCAGCCTAGACCTTCAAAAAATATAGTGAATATTTGCTTTCACCATATTTTACTTTCTTTTCTTACAAAATTAACAAGATTTTGAACTAGCTTTTGACAAGAATCAGAATTGCTCAAATCTAAGCGATTCCTAACTTCAGTGTGGAGTATGGAGCATACAAAATATTCGCCCACCTCCCCCTGTAATCCAAATGGGGCTTAAGTAAACCTTCCGATCAGAGAACCTCCTCCAGTAAAACTTTTGCTGATGGAATGGGGCTTTGAAAGGGCATCCCATTAAATGTGCATGCTTTGAAATTTGAGAAGAGGATGATAAAGAATTATACCTATTACATTGTTGCCCCATGGCAGTTGTTGCTCAGTGAATGGGAAAACATTTTTCCAGCGCTTATTAATTAGCCATGAAATTGTCCCTTCATTTTCATTATTTTGTATAGATTAGCAATAAGGCTGATTTAGTTTCCTTAAATGACAATTCCATTAAATGTGCATGCTTTGGTGTTTAAGAAAGGAAATGATAGAAAATGATGCCTGTTACATTATTACCCAGTGGCTGTCATTGCTCCGCATGAACCGAAAATGCTTTTTGAAGCTTTGATGAACTACCGATTAATCATCAAATTGTTTTTGTCATTCAACAGTTTTTCATTATTTCATTTTAATGAACAATCAAACTGACTCCAGAGGTCCTCTAGAGGTATATATTTATAGGAAATGAGTTTCAGTGTGTTATCAATTCACTCTGGGCCACACAAAGCATTAGTAATGAAGACTTGCCATTCTTGCTTTAATATTGCTCATAGTCTCAAGCAGACCATCAGTGTCAGCATAATTTGCTTTTGTTGAATAACAGACCTCCATGACAGTGTTATTTTGCTGCACAAGATATAAAGATTCTCCTTTGTGCTGCCTAAGGCATACAGAGCTATCAAAATTAGTTTCCATCTCTGTTGCTTCTCAGCTTTACAGCCATTTGTCTATGAGAGTACTGGGAGTTCTAGGATTTTAGGGTGTGCCATGATTGCAAATATGTTGCAGTTTTCCACTTTTTGAATTAACAAAAAATTAAGTACAGCAGGCAAAGCATGCTAGTAGGGGTATTCAGAGATACTGTATATAACATGGATGGACTTTGAAGGGCCTCAAGTCTGTATCTCAGTTATAAAGGTTTGAGACTGCCATTGTGTACCTTTCATTTAAATAGCTCTCAGTAGAGTTGGATTTGATTCCGCTTTAAAGGGATGGGAATAATATACAAAATACAGTGCTTACAAAAAGTTATTGACCCATATTGGACTTTTTCATGTTTTACTTTTTTAATTGAATCACTGCAGATGTAATTTAAAGAAAATATATTTTAATGCCAAAGTTAAAGTAAATCTACAGATTGGTTTCCTGTAAATTAAGTACAGGTATGAAGTATAAAAGAATTGATTGCCTTAGTATTCACCCATACTCTAACATACCTGGTGGATCAGGTAATCACCAGGTGTGACAAGTAATTTTAGATTAAATGTAATTATAGGTTACATACACCTGTATCTGGAAGGTCATAACCACTGTTAAGTCAATGTCATGGCAAAAAGAATTACAGAAACTACATCATGAAGACAAAGGAAAAATCCAAATATGTGTGTGGCAATATGTGGCAAGTTTCAATCAGGTGAAGGATACAGTAACATTTCCAAGATACTGGAGTACACTCATGATACAACTGGAAAAAATATGGCACAGCTGTAAATCTGCCTAGAGCAAGCCATCCTCAACTTAGTGTCCCTGGGAGAATAGGGAGGGAGGTAACCAATTTAGGTGCAGTGTTGTATTTTCCAGCTGTTTTTTTCCCCCTTCATGGTGACCTTTTGCACAGCAGACATTTTGACTTGTCATAGCAGAAAAGGCACAGGTGTAATTAATAACATTAACAATGCCTATGTTGCGTTAAGTGTGCCATTAAGCTATTCCAGTAAGCCAGCATGCACAATTTAATGTTATTGAATACACCTGTGCTTTTCCTCCTCTAACATGTCAATATACAGTATCTGCCATGAAAATTAAAGGCCATGCACACCTGTGGTAAACCCACACAGGTGACTGTACTTATTCTAGCTTATTCTAACTTATTCTCTCAGTACACAGTAGGTGTGTACAGACTGTGCTTGATTGCCAGCTCCCTGACTCACCTGTTAGTTTTGTTGCACCTGTTGGGGTGGGACAAATTACATCTTTATCGTTCTTAGTAGTACACGGAGCCAGGCTAGCTCACATAATTCCATCGTAGCTCCACCCATCTTCAACATCAGCAGAGGTCTAATCAGACAGAATAAATGACTACACCTGTGAGAGTGGTAAGGACTCTGAGATGACTATTAGAGTAGCGCTAAACATCATTAGTGTTGCCATCTCAACAAAACGGCAACCTGCTGTTAGCAGCTAGATATTAAAATGTAAAGCCTGCGCCACAGGGAATGCTAGATCATTTTTCCCACTTACGTCTCTGCCTGTCTTTGTGTTAATGTTGCAGCTGTGCAGATCAGATGACGAAGCAGCCAAAAGTGTGTTTAGCATTTTCAACTGTCAGCTCTTTGGATTTATGGGGAGTTAGTCTGATTCAAGTAATAAGAATAATTAATCTTTGGTCTGACAATTCAGTTGTTTAATTGATTTTAATAAATCTCAATTACCAGTGTGAAGCTTATTCATTCTGCATGTGGCTCATTACAGTCGAAACCAATCTCTGTGATTTTGATTGGTTGCAGGTTCTCACCCTTCGCCCTATTCACTCAGATTCAGGGCTTGTCAGACAAGTGACAAAATGATTATGGGTGAAGCTGGGATTGGCAAATAAACTCGCCCATTTAATATAGCACTTTAGCACTGAGCTACAAGTGTAAGGCTGGCACTCGCACAACAGATGCTGTTAAAGCAGAAAGCCCACAGTGTGTGAGGTCATTTGTCTATTCATTTTTTATAGTGTAAGAGACCAGAGGTGTATTTTACAGCTAGGAACAGTCACTGAACACAGTATGCTGCACTGTGAAATGTCCCTTCACAGTATGTTGCACTAACTTTACATTCCAGATGTCAAAGCAACAACATCCTCAGTCTTATCTTTTTTTTAATGTTGTTTACTTTAAGCCTACAGCTTATGCACTGGTTGTTCAAATTTGACCAGGACTGGCTTATGTACTTATACATCTGAGAAAACTGTACCAAAATATAGTCAATTGTGGTGGGAGTTTCTGTTTGTATCATTAAGTCATGTTTAACCAAGCTATCTTACTTATTTATCGCTGACAAATACAATATGATTCTCTCTGGGAAATGAGCTGGCAGAATAACAAAGAAGATATCAGTGGTATTGTCAAAGGAAGGAAATTGGTCTGACAGCACCTCTTGAATACTAATCTTAATTCTGTCTAAGAGTAGTCTCTAATAAAAATGAATTGATCTAAACATCTCCCTTAAAGATCTATCATTATTTATTTATGTCTGTTTAAATTAATTGAAAACTACTATTACTATTTTAAAAATACAAATATTGATTTAAATCAGACGGCGAACCCTGTTACTGTAAGGAAAACACATTGTAACCAAAGTTTCCAACCCACAATTTGATGGGACCCTGTGGGGTTACTTATGTAAAATTATGTTTGCATAAGTATTGTGTATACTGTATCCTTGAGGTCTAACAAACATATTGAATGCATTTTCATTTATCTTAAAACATGAAAGCTGATTTTTATTTTAAATCCTGTATTGTTTACAACCACATTTGCTAGCCTGCAGTCTTCTTCCTCGGCTTTGTTTCCTCTTTGCAACATTTCTTGGCATGTTAAAGGCACCAACTGTACTGTCGATCAGCGGAACAGTGTGAAACTGACGGAAGAAATGTGTATCCTGTCACACATGTGCACATGCATGCTCGTATGCGCGAGTCCTCATGTGCATCCATGATACAAACTAACTTCACAGCACTATTGGTGTTCAAATACTCCAAAGGGTACCTCTTTAAGATTGGATGTCAAAGTCACCTTTGATTCAAAATTCTTGAAATTGATTAATTCTTCTTGCCTAAAACATACATGAGCACTTGGTGCCCTGAGACATCATCATCTTGAAATCATAAATAGTCAGTTCTTTCTGACTGCTGCATTATATAAACTGCACAGCCTGCAGACAAAGAACTAAAGTAAGAGATGTGATGTTACGCAAAGAACCATTCCACATGTAACTCAGCGGAGGGGAACAGACAGCACTTATTGTCTCAATAGCCAAAACATATCAGTATCCCCCAATAATTTGTCTACATGCTTTCCCAGAGGGTTATAAGCCTTCATGAAAATTTAAAGAAGAACTTTTCTAGATAGACCTGTATTGGGTCAAGATTTTCTAGTCATGAACGATTCACTTATGATACCTGTAAATACCAAAATAAGAATGTCACTGAACATTCTTATTAAGTATTCCAAATGAGTTCATTCAGACTATGTACATCCTTCTCCAAAAGATTGACTAAGTTGTTCATTTGCAGATTTTGTCCTCTGAAAGTCCTACAACTGGGCACCCCCAGTGGTAGTGAAAAAATAAGTCTTGGTCTTTGTTAAAATAAATAAAAAACACACACATTAACACATATTTAGCTTGACTCATAAAGGATTGTGTATTTTTACAAAGCTTGAAATCCCAGGTTATAAAACAAATAAAATGATGACTCAGCAACAGTCTTTTGTAGATTTATTTAAGAATAATTTAAAGAATAAAAAGTATCAAAAAGGGAGCAAAAATAGAATAAGTAAGTGAATAACGGGTAAGGAGCCAACAGATAAGGACGAACACAGAGTTAATCTATTTCAGCTGAAAGGACAGAGATTACACACCGAGCTGTGTACGATGAGTCTGACCCCGAACTACAAAAACAGTCACATATTTATAATAGCATAAAAACAACCAGGCAAGGGAGACGCAATACTGTCAGACCTTGGCCTAAGCATCTGTGTATTACACTAACAAACATCATCCAAGCATCAATACAAGACAGACTGTTCTCCTGTCGCCCCTTGAAGGACACAGGGCAGACTGTTGTTCAGAAATTAAATCTACCAAAATACCAATGTGTTTGTCAGATGAAACTATAACGCAGGAAAAGAACAAATTCCATAAAGCACAAAACACTACATAACATAAAAAATAATAATGATACATTTTGCCCTTACAGTTGGTGGGGGTACTCTTTTTTTGGTCTGGGTGCTTTCTCTTTGCTTTGCATTCCCTAATTGTTACTATGACATTTTAAAAAGTTCCAAACTGCAAAAGTTGCTGACTGCATTCTTCCACTCCAGAGTCCCATCTTACAAATGCAGAAATTGGTTTTTCAGTGCCAGCCAGATGGCACAGCAGATTTCAGACAGGATGCCGCATATCACTGTTTGACCCAGCTTGTCGCTCAAAGCTCCAGTTGCGAGAGTCCTCCAAGTCGCAAACAATCACTCAGCCAAATCCACTACAGCACTGTGAAGGTTTGCACTGATGAGTCAAAAAAAGTTTTTAAATTGCCAGTTATTTATAGGCCTTTATTTATTACAGACAATCAAGACCACCCTACAGGTTTATATATTGCAGCCCTTGTCATCCTCAAAATCATTGATTCGATTTTAATGGAACAAAAGTAAAGAAAAAGCTAAATTATTCAAAGTTGAGCAGTTTCAAAGGATCATGTAGCTGAGGACTCCACATATTTATTTTACTCTTGACACACAATCTATGTACACACTAGTGCACATATGCATTGACTATAAACCTATACCTATAAACATAGGCAGCTCCCTTTCTGTTTCACCATACTTAGTTTGTCTTAATAGTTGTTCTATCTTATCCATTTCTGTGCATAATGAACAAATTCACCTTTTGTGTTTTTGGAGTAACATTCTCCAAAACCTTAAGCTAGCAACAAGCCCCAGTTACCAAAGCAAATGCAATGAATGAGGCTGACTGTTTTTGACAAGTAGACATGAACTGAACTGCTCCAACAGTCATAATATAATAAACATTGACTTGACTTTATATCGAAATTCAGTTCCTCTTTATCATGGAGTGACTTCATGGCTCCCACCCTGCACAGTTCACCTAAGCAACTGATAAGATTTAGTTGATAAGGAGATCCGCTTTTCAGCTCTAAGATGTGTATTGTCATGTTTTTAGCGAAACATGTTGCATGTTGCATGACATTTCATTACATCCCTACTTTACAGCTTTGTGTTTTGCATCTGTATTTTGCTACATTAATTTAACCCTCTACCTTCACAAGCTTTCTGGGCATTGCTACAGAGAATCAACCCCACAGCATGAGGCCGCCACCACCAAGCTTCACCATGTAGATACAGGCCTATATTAAACATACTGTAGCCTTTAGGATTATGACTAAAACGCTGAGTTTTTGTCTAATCAGATGAACCTCCTTCCACTTTGCCTGCACGCCTTTTGGCAAACCACGCAGCTTCTTGAGAGCTGCTGTAGACCTCTTGGTGTCCTTAGCTGCTGTCCTCAACACCAATACTCAGTTTTTGAGAGTGGCCTGCTGTAAGTAGATTTACAACTCTTCCCAGGTTCCCCATTTTTTTGTTGTTTTTTTGTTGTTTGTTTTTTTGTTTTTTTAAAATGTACTTGTGTGCATATGGGTGTACATGCATGCACACACTTCCACACTTAAAGGTATGTGTCTGGTGATATTCACCCTTATGACAGACTGCTAAAGGACTATTACATTTACACCCTCCACTACAATACTAATGAGGGTATTACAATTTGTGCCGCTTCATTTAGTGAGGAAAATTACTGCAGTCAAGTTCTAATCCTCCCTCTAAGTCAAGAGACCGTGAACTAATGAAACCTCAGCATAGGAGAGAGAGGTGTGTGTTTGTCTGTGTTTGGGGGCGACAGTTTACGCAATCTCTCTCTCTCTCTCTCTCTCTCTCTCTCTCTCTCTCTCTCTCAATTCGCTTTATTGGCATGAATGTAACATTGACAATATTGTCAAAGCATCAGGTAATAATGAGATTAAAACAATAATAATAAGAATAACATTTTTTTTTAAAAAGAACTCTCTCTCTCTCTGTTTGCCCTTGTTTCTCTATGACGTTGCTCCGACCTCTCCTGTCTTATACTTTTTAAATTCCACTTGTGTCTCTCTTGATGTCTATTTAATGGTGCAGTCTATTTTCTGTATGGTTGATCAGTCTTTGTCCCTGAATATAATAACGCTGACAAATGTACATGACCTCATCACTCAGCTTACTGTTGTCTCACTTTGTTTGGTTTCGCATCTATTTGTTGAGTGCAGCTTAGAACCCACTTGTTATTTAGGCCATGTCCACACTAATGTGAATACATTTGATCTCCAAAATCTCCACTTCTTGCTTTGTAGTACTTCTACTATCTGGTAAAGAGCATGGTTGGGAAGATTGGATGTTTTGACAAACGTGGGTGGTTACTTTGCTTGGTGTTAGCAGGGTAAAGCTTTGTTCTGTTGCCTCCAAATGTGTGATTGCCTGTTCTGTGTTTCAGTATAACCAATCACAAATTATAGGAGATGCCATTAACATTTCCTTCTGTCTTTTAAGGGGTGTTTTTTTTTGTCTTTTTTAAAACACAAGTGCAAAAGATAAATTGTGGTTTGGTATGTCAGTTGTACTTGCAAAAAAGTGGTAAAACTAGGACCATTCAAATCACTATTTTGTTCTATCTTTGTTAGTGCTGCCTTGATTTTGAATTTAATACTGTTTTGATTTATAGTCAATTATTTTAATGTGAGAGATGTCAGTAGGCTTGTCATTTTAGGAGATGCTATATGCTCAATAGTTAGCTCATGCTTTTTCTTTTTTGTTATTGCTGACCAACATGACTGGTAAGATTTAAGAATTTAGAAATCTAGAGCATGTATCAACCACAAATAAACCGAAACAATAATACAAAACAGTCAATTGTACACAAAACAAATACAATGAAATAAATCTCATTTGAAGTTATGCACGTGCCTGCGTGCCTATATTCAGTATACAGTAAAGCTGTTGCAATTGTATGTGTGAACACCGTGGTATGCACCACATTAACCTCACATCATCTCTCTGAGAGAGTTAACAAGATCCACCTCATGCCTCAGGAAAAGAGCCGGAGAAAAGCCCAGCCCGACCCAGTATCTTTTCTGTGTCAAGTAACACTGGAGAAATGGCTGTGCAGACACCATGGTAACCATGATGTCTGTGTGTGACAGCAACAAATTTTATAGGTCACAGTGTCATTTAATTAGGCTATTGATTAATGGATTTGTGTGTCAGAGAAACAAGTCCATTTACAAGACATAAATAGAAATCCTGGACAGCACCGTTCTGGTTCTTTGAAACATTATTGACTGAAGTAACATCAGACCAAATATATATAAATTGACTGATGAAGAACACTTGTTGCACAACTGTGTGTTGACACAATTTGGCCTACCTGAAGACTTTTTCATATATACATGCACATATATATGTACATATAAACTATGACTGAGTAAATATAAAGAAAAGCCACTGAGCGACAGGAAGGCTATGGTTACAGCTGTGCCTCTTGGAAACTGCTGAAATACTGCAAGAAGGCATTCTTCCTTTACCAAAACAAAGAGTTAATTTCCACAATACATGTTGAAATCAAAAAGATACAGGGGAAATTTGGATGAGATAGTGAATGGAGAGATGAGGGCAGAACTTCAGGTGAAGTGTAGCTCTGCACTTGAGTGAATCCTAAACTAACAGCTACTCTCACACATAGCACATCGCAGTTAGCAGTTTGCCATTAGCGCGCTGTTTACAGTCACTTTTCTTTTTTTTTATTTCTCCCACTTGCCCATGTGATGTCAGAATCCACATTCCAGTTGTTGATATAAAATGTTATAATATGTTGTAAATTATTGTAATGAGAATGACAGGCAGCAACTAGATAAGAAGGGAAATGATTAGAGTCCTTCAACACCACACACTGTTTGATGTTATCTCCTGACTATCAACACCAACTGACCCACTACAGACTCTGTCCAATTGAACATCCAGGGACTTTTGTATTTTCAAGCAGCGCTTGGATTTATTGTCTTGCATAAGCATGAAGCCATTAAAGCATGTGTGAATCACTTGTCTTGAATAATATGATGCTTTGAGTCAAATTTGACCACTTGTGAGCAGCTTGCAAGTCTAGTCAGCATTGCAGAGACTGGCTGGCGAGGCCTGTAGATAATGTGTCATAAATTAGCTGATGAAATTAACATCTGCCCGCAGTGTAATCCTCTGAACGCCCCGCTGCTAGCATACCCTTACACAATACAGTTCTTAGTTTACACTTCAGTACATCATACTGTATTTGTGTGTTTGCAGTTAGATATGAGGCACCACGGGATATGAGATAAAGGCTGGAAAAGTACAGGTTGTTGCATCATTAACTCCAGTTAGCAACTGGCTGCCTGACTTAGCTTCCTTTAATGTCCTCTGCAACAAACATGCTTTTCCACTGAATAAAGCTGCCTATTGTGAGAAAATGACTGTGAGGGGAATGGAGTGGTAAGGAGAGAGGAATGGAAATAAAGAAGGTAAAAAATAAATAAATAAAATCTTAATAGGCCCACTTGTGTTAATTATGTAAATTGATAATCAGTGAATTTGTGGCTGCTGGTTAATTCCAGATTTCCTAATGCAACAGTAGCGATATGTAGCTGTTTTTTAACACAAATGTGCTTGCCTTTGTGTGGGGCTGTCATTCAGAGAGCTTAGAGCAAAACACATGTCTGGGTGGTTGACCCACTTGTGAGTGTGTGTGCACTAAATGCGTGTGTTGTAGTGGGAGATGTTTAAAATCCCTGCGGCGCGGGCCGATTTTGAACAACACTGATGTTTTTACAGTAATGGTATAGGACTTCTTTAGTTTGTTTGCTTTGGAAAAGGTCAGCAGTAGTCAGGGATTGCATTAGAGATGAGGGCTTTTACAGGCTCTGTCATTTCATCTGTCTCTCTTCATCTTTCTCTGCCTCCTCTCATGTTGCCCACTCCTCTCTTTCCTCCTCCTCTATGTCCTGAACAATGAGGTACAGTTGTGATTGCCCACTCTCTGCGTCCCACGTCATCTTGTTTTCGTCACTCGCTTTCTTAATGGTGTCCACAATGTCATCATGCCAGTTCCTGGTAACCTGTTTTCTTGCATGTCAATACTCCTTTCTCTTGTTGCATTTGTGTTTCATTTTTGCCACTTTCTTTTCTTTCCTTTCCACCTTTCTTCTCTGCGTAGCAATCACATCCTCACCTCTTCTCACCTCGTGCCTCCTTTGTTCTTTCCCCTCTTCTTCTCTTGTCTTTTCATCTCTGCCTCTGCTCTTCCCCAGGGATAACAGCGGATCATGCTTATTGTTTTTAGTGGTAGCTTCCACTCTTCAGATTGGTTTGCAATCAAGGAATCAAGGCTGTTTTGTACGCAGAGCCTCAGCACAGCAGGTGTCCTTAGCGTATTGCTCTTCATCTCAGCACTCTGTTGTCAGCTATCTAAAACATTCTGCCTTTAAGCTCATTTCTACTCATAACATTCTGTTTACATTCTGCTGTTTCTCTCAATTTAATGGTCTCTCCATCTGTTGCATTTTTATCTTGTATTATCCTTTTTTTCAATTTACACAACTTCTCTCTTAGACGTGACAGACATGCACACACTTTTTTTTAAATCTCTGTTTTAACACTGTTTCTTTAGCATTGTGTAGAAGGTCATTCAGTTTATATGACGTGTGTAGTCCCCTTTAATTGGACATGTTGTTGAGACATCACACACTGTACCTACAGACTTGTAATTGTCTGTTTCCCCGTTAAACCAGAACTAATACGTGATATTTATTGGGATTTATGCAGACGTGTATCATATCAATCTAATCCAGTTAGATTAGATATTTAAGCGGATCATAGTGATTAAGACCTTGATATTCTCCAAACACATACACATTAGAGTGGTTCGTGCCATGGTTTCACACACGCACATGCACACACTTCCAGCGGGTCCTTGTGCTGAAGGTAATAATGCAGGTTAGATGACAGCTTTTCCATTAAGACCCTCTCGAATAGCCACTCTTCACTAGTTTGATTGCACTGTAATGACAAAGAACTAATTAGCATGACAAGTATTCTTTCCAGTGATTGGCTAGAGACCAAGAGTTGTCATTACAATATTCTGCTTCTCAAAGGACCCAAAGCTTTTTTTTTTTCTGTGGGGTTTGTGGGGCTCGTCTGGGACTGCGTGAGTAAGAGTGCACAAGTATGCTCAAATGTCAAGTTTGTGTATGATAGATTCTAAAGGAGATTCATTCACTGAGGAAGCTTGTGTTTGTGTAGTTCAGTACACTAACATGCTTTCAAAAGGTTGGAGGAGAGGGGTCAAGCAACATCACATAATAACAATAATTAATCTGAGGGGAAAATCTAAGCCAACTCAATTGGCAGAATCAAGCTGCAGGCATGCAGGTGCAAAAACACATGACACAAATATCACTTTAAGCATTTGGTGATTTAATGTTCCAAGACAGATTCAAATGCAGATACAATTAGCATAATACAGAAAGAACTTTATTTTTTGGGGGGGGGGAAATCATAATTACCCTTTAAATTATATAGTAAAAGTTGGCCATACTATATATAGGAAAGTTTTGATTGTGGAATGGTGTTCACAGTACGTGTATACCCCTCTAATTTATTTGTAAACAGAGTGCAGGCTTTCAAACTTTTCGCTGCTGTTTTGTTTGCCTCTGCCCTCGCTTCACTTCAAATAAATGACAGTGTGTTTGCCCATGTGTCGGCTCTAGTCCGCCATCCAACTTCTCCTTGCCTTTTTTCCTCTGTTGTCAATGATTATTTTTCCTGTGCTGTCTTCTGCGTAAGAGGAATGGCAGCGGTTGCATATACTGAATAATTTTCTCTAGTGCAAGTTTTGTGTTAGATTTATATGTCAAAGTTGGAAATGGAAACATGTCTGAGTTGCTTTTTCCTTTCCTTTTTGTCAAAAGTGACTCGAAAACAGTGTGAGGGTGTTACTACTGAATGTCCTTTTCAAGGACTTTTGCCAACCTCAGCAGATTGATAGGATTAAGAATTAGGCCTATCAGTGGATTTACGTTTTCATTAAGTAGTTTAATTATATTATTAGGTTCTTTTTTTTTTTTTAACCGAATGTTCCAGTCAGTAGTATTACAAAAAGCGTCTTTATTGTTCATTGCTCACATACATCACGAGTGCCTCTATATGGACTTGACTTTGTGTTTGTTCCTGTCATACTGTGAATAGGGCTTTTTCCACTGTTTATATTATGTAACTCCAAGAACTCTGCATAATGGAAATGCAATGTTTAGTTGTGCTCCAGACTGTAAAGAAGTCAAAGAAGTATATACTGTACATAATTTGTACATTCACAGAATATGAAGTAAGTAGATAAACTATAATAAGTTCTTCCGTACCAGCACAGCAACCAAAGATGGTGGTTTTGAAATCGGGTTTGTTTCAGTTATCATTGCACCTTCTCCACAGGATAGTCCTTATTTGTCCAGGAATTTGAAGGAATAGTTCGACCATGTTTGTCAGTATCTACTCACCCTCATGTCTGTTGACCCAGCAGTATTAAATGTGAGATCTTACTGGAATAACAAGAGTCAGTGCGGTGCATCGCTGGGCTGAATGGTTTGGATTAGAGGGAGGCCATTGTTAACAAAAAAAAAAAACTCCACTTGACAGCAGCCCAGAGTTGGCAAAAAAGGTGTGAAAGACTTATTGCATGAGGCAAAAGATTCTGTCTTCTGGTGAAACGAGAATCACTCATCAGCTATAACGCAAAGTGCTAGGTTTGGGAGGAGCTTGTATCACCTACAAAATCAAACCTGGAATGCTTACAATAATGTGAAAGCCCGTACTGGCCAAGCCAAAGCCATACTTGAAATCCCCTTACAAAATGTTGCACTTGCATGAGCTTGAGCAAATCTGCAAGGAAGAATGAGAGAAAAGGAAATCCCCAAATCCAGATTGGCTACAAAAGTGCAGACATATCCAAGAAGAATCAAACCTATAATTGCTGCCAAAATGTTCAACCTCCCTGTATTTGGTCAGGAGAGGATGAGACTGAAAAATGTCTGCATGTAATTTACAGCATTCTTTTCAAGAAATGTTATTTCATTCTGAATTCATTATACCACAAAAGACTAACAGTGCCTGAGAAAGAATATGAGCAGCCCATTTATTGGCAGTAAATTTAATATCTTTGTAACCCATGGTGTTTCTCTCAAAACGCTGACTTGGAGTCACTTCCTCAGGCGGCATCCTAACTTCCACTCTCCATTTTCTTTGTTCCACTACAGTTGGCCCTGGAGGACCCGGTGCACAGTGTTTCTCTCCAGCAGTTTGTCTATGAGAAGCTGAAGGCGCAGCAGGCCCTGATGGGAGACCAAGGCTTTGGGGTCCTGATGGAAACCGTGGACACAGAGCTTGTCAGGCAGCTCCAGGAGTTTCTCCAAGGCCTCTGAATCACATTTACAATCTTTCTCTACCTTACACAAACATCTTTGCCCAATGCTACCCTCTTCCCCTCATTTTTGAAAATGTACTGGAAAGGCTAACAATCTGCCCGACGTGTGGACTCCTGATCCAAACCTTCCCAACCTCTACCCATGCTATGCCTTATCTATATTCAGACCTAGCCTTGTCGACTGTCTTCAGATATAACACCCCTTGTCCCTTTCTCTATTATCTGGATTCCTTTACA
Source organism: Maccullochella peelii (assembly GCA_002120245.1). Lineage (NCBI taxonomy): Eukaryota > Metazoa > Chordata > Actinopteri > Centrarchiformes > Percichthyidae > Maccullochella > Maccullochella peelii. The sequence continues at coordinate 19,511 of LKNJ01004120.1, read as the reverse complement.
TCCTTTTTGATCAAGATGAGTGATATGTGGGTTCTTAAAAATGTCAAAGTAACCTTCACATTTTTAGAACACCCACATTAAAACATCACCATACTAGAGCTTCCACTCAATTCTTCTAGTTTCTTCTCTTTCTGTGGTTTTAACGTGGAATGGGTAAAAAAAAAAATTGGACAGATGGTATAAAAGTCTGGGGAGTTGAGGAGTATATAGAAAATTCACCTGCAGGTGCCAGAGTGGGAGCCTCAGACTATTTTCTATGGAAGAACGTACAGATTGTAGCAGAAATGTGGATAAACCGTACTTAAAGGACCTAAAGCAGTGTTTACAGAATCTATTCTTAAAAAGAGAAAAAAAGAAATGTACTTTTGTATGTATATAAAGTATGGATGATTCTGCACAATAGTTTACTTTTTAGTTTGTTTTTACTGTGTTAATTTCTCTTCCATTTTAAAAAAAAAAGATAATTTTGTCATAACCAGAGGTCAAGTTGAAGTAACTACTGAGAGAACTCGAAGGTGTTTTTCTTTCTTTTTGAGTTGGGTTAGAGGGAATTTTTCTTGATTTGTAAAATGGGTGAGTTTTTAAATGGCTGATTTGTAAGAGTGCTGAACCACATTTATATGTACATACATACTGCTGCTAATTGATGGTGTGTCGAAGCACTTTAATAACCAAAAACTGTTTAACGTGTTTTCATCTTCTTCTCAGTGGTACACCTTCTCACATCATTGGACAACACAGTGGTAGATGGCCTTGGAGCAGTGCGGCAGGATTGTGCAAAGGAGGCTTTAGTTGCATTAAAACCCTCATCTTGAATTGTTGTTGTATTTCATGTCTCAGTGCTAACTTGTTCAAATTACTGACTGACTGCAAACGTAACATGCCATTATCTTGTGTTTTTGCTATTTCATTTGAAAGTCTTTGATGAATTCTGACCGAAGTTGCTGTTAAAGAAGTCACATTGAGCCACTGTGACTTTCTGAGTCAAAGTACATCGTGTTGCGTGTAGTTTTCCTGCTGCTTAATTTTTCTGATTTGGCCAGTCATTAATGACTTTTTAGTGATTGAGATGAAGCTTTGATGTATTTGATTAGACAGAAGGGTTAGGGTTAACCAGTTTTTCCAGTAGGTTTTCTCAGAAGAATTGATTATTTGGACATTTGGCAAACCTATATTATAAAGAAAAATAATAAATGACAGAATTTTGACACATAAGTTCTTCAATAGTGGAATGAATACATTCATACAATCGGCATGTGGACCAGAATCTGAAACGTTATCTAGAAAAATATCTATTGTTTGTTGTCATTTGAAACTCATATAGAGAAAAATGTGACTTCCTCACCCTGCTTTTATAATCTATTCTTCTGGAATTTATGGATTAATATGGTTTTATTTGCTCTCATTAGGTTGGTCAACATCCCTGGGACAGAGATAATCCTGCCACATGCTCCATTGACACTGTGATAGAGTTGAGTAGCGGTCAGAATTACAGCCTTATGCTTTCAACCTTACCTATCCTTGAATTTCAAAAGACCTTTCTTACTATGATGTTCATTTCTTAAGTAGTTTAAACAGTAAGGATTTCTGTACTCGTATTCTGTTAATGATGGTAATTATGAAGTTTAGAACACACACCACGCAGTAGAGATGTTTTTGGGGTTATAAATTTGGTTACGTTTTGATGGGAGATAATATTTGTTGCTTTTTCCAAACCCTTCAATAAAATGCAGTAATCAGCCAATATTAGTGTGTGTAATTCCATTACTGATTTTAAGATGCATGTAACTGAAAACATACATCCTATCGAGTCCTTGATACTGTTTCAAAAAGTATATTATCTGCTGTCCAATTCTTTGGAGTATTTCAAGCAGATCAGACCAACATGGCACTGACACCAACATCAAGTTTAGTAAAGACAAATTGTTACCCTTGATATTGCACCATTGAGAGCCTAAACGTTGATGGTAGTGGGAAGGGGAAGGAGGAGCATCTCAGTGCACTAAAAAGAGCCATATCATGGCAAGCATATACTATCAGGTGTGCACACGGTATACTAGGGTTACTATACATGTAAGCAGCTATGACCAGTTTGGGAGTGACTTTAGAAGAAGAGGAAAACAGTTGGTTGGATAAAAGGGACATAACCACAGAGAAGTCATTTCACTAATTGGAAAAATGGCATGGGAGTACCCAGAGAAAGGGAAATGGATTTGGGAAATAAATTGACTGGGAATAGGGAAACAAGACTTCAGTCCACAACCATGGTAGCGGATCTGTAAGGCTGTACTTTGGCACAACGGGGCTTTGAGCAAAATGCTAATGTCAGCATTGCTAACATGCTCATAATGACATGATGTTTTGCAGGTATAATGTACAGCTGAGGATGATGGTAATGACATTCGTTTTGCCCATATTTGATTACAATTCATCCTGTGGGGGGACATGAATGTGTGTACCAAATTTCATGACAGTTCATCCAACAGTTGTCAAAACATTTCTGTTTGAACCATGAATCTCAACCTCATGGTGGCACAAGAGGAAAAGTCAGGGGGTCATTAGGATACATGTGGAGCACGAATGTCAGTACAAAATTTCATGGCAGCCTGGACCAAAGTGGTCAGCATTGCCATCCCTAAAAATGCACTGTAAAAAAATACTTAGTGCATGTGATGGGCGATGTGAGTTTCCTGGTTTACATTTACTTTATAAAGATGTTTTATGTCTATCTTACTCCACTTTCAAAATTAAAATCACTAATAACATTGAGCTACTTTCCTAGTGAATGATCCATCAAAGATATTGTTAATTCCTTTAAAACAAATTCTCTAACACCATAAGCAACGCTTGAATAGTGCACAGTAGAAATCAATGTATTATTCACCAAAAGTTGACAATTTATTATGAGCTCTGACAGATCAAAAAAGCAATATTGCTTTTTCTATACACTATTGCTCTCTGGAAATTCTTTAAATTCTGCAGCAGTCAGCAAATGTTTCAGTGGGAGACTTTTACAGTATGGCATACAGTATGTAGCTGTTGTACCAGCAGTGCTGCTCAGTAACTACAGGCTCTACAAAGCGAATAAATCTAGCACAATTCTTCTCCCATAAGTTTGGCTACAGACTCCTTTTTCTTGCCAAGGGACAAGAAAACAAAAGCAACCGTGGCCAGCATCGACCCATTTGTCTTAAGTGCTCGAGAATAAATGTACTTCTGGCAACTGGTCACTTGAGTGGCTTATAGAGTGCAAAGAAACCATTAAGGATTCTACACCCATCTTCACTTCCCGCCCTGCTTTTTCTTTCTCCCCAGCACTATTAATCCAAGGGACTTCATCTTTCCTCTCCCACTCTTTCATCCTCACTCCTTTTACACATCCTATCCTACTAACGTAGTCCTTTAGAGACCGATAAGAGCCACAGGTAGACGATCGGCGAGGCCTTGTGTTAATTATCCTGTGGAATGCATGACGGAGGAGAGCGGGAGGATTAGCTCTAATCTATAACTTCTGCATTCTTCTTTGGATTAGTTTCCCACTACAGAGATTATCATTACACATCAGCATTCTCCTCTCTATAAAACTTTGGGTAATTGCTAATTTTCTTATTTATGTACCTGCATTTATATACGGTTGTTATTGCATTCCCCGGGATGATTAAGCATTTTAAACATTTTCTGCATGTGCAAAGCATTGTAAAATATCAATAACAAAATAGAACCTGTAAATGAAACTGTTTGCAGTTCTTCCCCTCAGCCTTTTAGTCACCCTTGGTGTGAAGTCTCTGAATAACATAGACTTTGAAAACTTTACAACTAGCTGGCAAACTTCTTTTTTTTTTGCGAGACTTTAAATGAGTAGTTCGACATTTTGGGATATACACATATTTGTTTTGTTGTCGAACATTACATGAAAAGACTGAAAACACTCATGTCTGTACAATAAATATGAAGTTACAACCAAAAGCAGCTTAGCTTAGCATAAAGACTGGAAACAGGGAAACTGCTCACCTGGCTCTGTCCTGTGTTGTGTTGTTTTTACACTTTGTTTCTGTATAGATTAAACTATTTAGATATCATTTTTAAAACATATATAAATATTAATTGTTGAGTTTTAGAGGTGCTGGTAGGTGGATTTTGTTACCTTTAGACAGAGCCAAGGAAATATGTTTCCGGTCTTTGTGCTAAGATAACTGGCTGATTTATAGTTATCGCACTTGGCACTTGTATGTGTAATGAGGCACACATAAGAGTTTGCCAAAAAACCTCAGTCTGTTTTCTGACAACTTGCCTGACAATCATAGCTCCAACCTTCTGCCCTGAAGGCATATTAGGGCTAGTTAAAAACAATGCAAATATTAGAGTAAAGGCCCAAGGTAATGCATGAACATGATTAATTTAGAATGTAAGAGCAAACCCATAGACTATGGAGTTACTGAATGTTTTAGAAAAAAGAAAAAACATATATAAACAGCTGGCACATAGCTTTTTTAAAACGTGCACACAAATTAAAACGTGGTAACGAATTGTATCTTGTGAGCACAAATGAACCAAAAAGGGTGGAACGAATTGTATCTCGTGTGCACAAATTAATCAAAACGTGGGAATGAATTATATCTATGTATATTTTTTTCTCTCTATGGCCACTCTGGGGCTCCGTACTAATGTAAGAATTCTGTTGAGATAATGCAGTTGGCTTGTACCCAAATACTGGTGATGTCTCTAGAGACTGAACTCCAATCAATACTCGCCCTTGACCGTGTTTGAGGATCTCTGTGCTATTTGTTACGTTCATGTTGAACAACTACACAGACTGACAGTTCTGTTCACAGATTGTTGTCTTTCCCTCTGACATCCATGCCAATGTCTGCCTCCTGAACCACTGTTCAATGAGTAGTATCAACAAGTTTACCCATATTGATCACTGATACTCCTGCCACAGATAAGCAAAACATCAGACATCTCTCAAAGTGACTGAAATGTTTTTATTGAGCCTTTGAGTCTAAAACAGGCAATTCTTATGTGTGCCTGACTTACAGAATAATGACAAGTGAAATGCTTTTTTGTCTTACAGATCATACCTGTGTAAAAGCTCTCGCTTTAAACATAATTTGAATATGTCCCTTTCCTGTGCTTTGACAGTTACCTGTCATTCTGATTGTGTGAGGGCTTTTGTAGCAGGATAATATCAGTGACAGTGTGTGGGTGAGTGCATTGTGTGTCTGTGCATTGGTTCTGATTAGAAGTGGCGGCTCTTGTCTGCCTGTTGAAGCCTGTAATTAAAACCTGAGGTTCCAAGCATGTGCGATCATTATGTGGCCATACAGCATGCCTTTCAAGTAGGTGTACGGATACCACCATGGGCATTCAGGCTTGAACGTCCCTATGTGTACCCATATTTATGTGTGTAACATCTTGCTCATGTTGGTCACTAAAGAGTATTACAGGAATTTGAAAAGTCCACTGATTAAAGTGTCACACTTTGGTCCTTTGATTAATGAGTTTCATTGGGCAAGTGAGACAGTTGTATGGAGGCAACTAACAATGGATTTTAAACTCCTTAACCCATGACTCTATTCAAATAGCACTGACATGAGACCGATTACCAAATGTTATGCATAAATGGCACTGTGTGTGTGTGTATGTGTGTGTGTGTGTGTGTGTGTATGTGTGTGTTTAATGTTGACAGACAAAGCCAGGTGTTAATTAAAGTTAATAAAGGGGTTAGATTTAAGTTGTAACAGCAACATCATACACAAAAATGTGGGGGGGAAATGTTGATGTCCAACCTCACAGATGAAATGATAGGTCAATTAATCAATTAATTGATGGACAGAAAAAAACTATTTTGATAATAATTAGTCATTTTTCAAGCAAATATTCATAACATTCCTTAGTTCCAGAAAATGTGTTGCTTTTCTTTGTCATACTAATAATGTGATAATAAACTGAATATGTTTGGGTTTTGCAGTGTTGGTCAGACAAAACAAGCAATTTTAAGACATCACCGTGGACTTTAGGAAATTGATATTGATTGATAGAGGAAATATTTGGCAATTGAATCTGTACTAATCATTAGTGCACCCTTGCTTTGATGTACTCGGGGCTGTAAAATGTAAGTCTTTGAGGGCTCTTTGGCAAGTATTTGACACTCAACCTAATGCTCAACAGGACCCGTAACTGCTTTCATATATCACCATCATTACAGCTGACAAAGTGCTGTCACACAACTTGTTGTTTGATCAGCAGTATGTCAGCAACTGAATGCAAATAAATATTTGATGGAAAGTTAAATCACTGGGTGATGAGAGAGTACAACAAAAATAAAATGTCATATTCTGTCGAAGAACAGACATGGGAACACAGAAAATGGAGACGCTCTCTGAATCTACTTCTCATCTCAGAGTATTACAGTATTTATTCTGCTGCAGGCTGCAGGCAGAGCAGCCAATACTAATCAGACAGACGGGCACTAGGTGTTCCTCTGATAATAATGTAGTCCGTTTCTGTCTCATCTTCTTCTTGCTCATATAGTGTAGACTAGTAGTTGCAGCTTAATCAGATTACTGCCACATTTTCTCCATTTTACCCTTTTATCACCACATTGTCAGTTATCTCAGGATATGACTCAACACTTCTTAAGGTGATGCCTAGAGCTGGATATCAACCCTCAGTACCTTTTGAGTATCAACTAAAATGTGTCTGTGGCATTGAGTATCAAAAACTGTCAGGTAACTTTGACATGCTCTGTCAGATTTTTAAATCCTATTTTATTAGTCTTTGATCATTTTTTTTATTCTTGTGTGGCTGCTTATGTTTAGACAACATTCAGTGTTGCATTGAGAAGTTTGGTTCATTTTGTTGAATGTTTAGATTTCTAAATCTAAGGTAGTGGAAATAGCATAGTTTTGGGATCAGTAGGGATCGTATTGGAACTGGTTGAAAGAAAATCTCAAAGGATACTTAGTGCTAGTGATTTCCTGCAATTTAAAATGTGTATTTGTCAAGAATAGTGTGTTTTGGGGCCATATGTAAAGGTTTTCCTGGCACTGGACATAGGTGATGTATGGAATTGATCACTGTATTGATCATCTATAAGGGCCACGGGTCCTGTTGACCTATGTTTGATTATTTCCATCTGACTGCTGATGCCTGTTGATATGTTACTGAGCAGAAACCAATCATCTGTCACTTTGTTCTGCAGCACAGTATGCCAAGTCTGGGTTTTTTTCTTTCAAATTGAGTGGCTTATTTTCTGTGTTGTTTTTGAGCGCCAGAGGATATCTCTCCTTGAGCACAATAATCCCCTTCCTTTGTCCTTATGTCAAACTCTGTGATGCACTGAACTGAGACCTGTTACACAGCTTTCACTGGACTGAATTAGATATTGACAAAGTGTCTGTCTTTATTAGTCTTGACAAGTCTTCATCCTATCAGCTGACTGTAAAGGATATCAAAAATGTGTTTCACATGTTACTAAAGCAAATGTGATACATATACATATCTGTAGTAAGTATAGCTATTTTGTCAAGGTGGACGGGTAAACACTGTTTAGTAAAAAACATCCATCTTTTTCAGCTGTGAAGAAAAAAAAGGCTGCTTTTTGCACATAAACGTCTGATCATCTTCCTCATTACATTAAAGAAAAACTTCAAAAATTCAAAACATGTCAAGTCATTTTATTTAAAACACATTTAAAAGACCCAAATCCTGTCATAAGAATAAATATTTTTTTGATTTGTCAAAAACACATACTCCTCATATTTATATTATTTACATTAAAATGTTATTTACAGAAGATGTTGAGCGTGGGAAAAAAAAAAAGTAGTTTGACAAAATACTAGCTTTTATCAGAGCTTCTAACCACATCTCACAGTCTTCATCAGTGCATGGAGCTTCCTCAGTTGTTGACTGACACATTTAGAAGATCATCTTAAAGTGGTAGCCCAGCAATTTATTATAGCACTTGCATAAATGTAGAGGAGTAGCATAAAAAAGAATGATCCCCTGTATGGATCAAGAACCAAAAACCAAAAGCAACTACAATTCCCTTAATGCAACTCAGTGTAGTCATTTGTTAGACCCTCTCTGCCAGGTAAATACTGTATTTCAACCTCCAAACACCATGTTTGTAAAGCAGGATTTTTGTTAAGACTTTGTACTATCCAAGCCAATCATTATAGCGGGTTACATTGTCAGACAGAGATACAGCAGACATTATGCAACTGTTTCACCCGCTGAGTAGGACTAACTATGATGATGGGCCTAGGTGGGCCTGAAAATAAAATGTGTTTGGGTCTTGTTTACCACTTGATGATAATTCTGTTCCTGAATGGCAGCAGCAACGTTTTGTAACACTACTGTCAGTACTTCATCTTCGCAGCATTGCTCAGAGCAGAGGAAGCCTATAAAGCTAGCTGCCTTTAATTAGCCTTAAGTTTACATAACGGCGAAACAGAGCATATTGCTTAAGTTCGTCATACAACAACTCAGTGAGGAATAGAAAAAGTTTAAATTGAGCTGTCATTCTCAAAGCTGCGCCGTGACTCGTGCCATTTTCCCTGTCAGTAAGTAAGTAGACGGATGCTAATGCTAATTCAGCCCCAAACCAACCTGAAGTCAAGTTCCTTCGGGTGGACTTGACAAAGTCTATTCTACGTAAAGATATGCCCCAGTGACACATTTCCCAAGATGAATGGTATCCTACAGGGCCTGCTCACTCTACATTACAAACTGTAACGTTACACCGATATCACTGTTTTTCAACTGTCCAACGGATAAAACTTGGCATCAGAGCTTCAGTGGTGACACGCAGTCTGAATGTCACGCTTTCCCTGAAACAGACTTGATTATATCGTTGGACTATAGTGGAATAATTTCATCGCTGACTTGCAGTCATCACAGTTAAGCTATTTACATGCTTTGTTCCCGCTCTGTTGTCTATTTTAGTTGATATATTGTGCATATGGGTGCAACTTTTCTGCTGCTATTTAGGAGTAGATGTGTGACTGTGGGCATTTGGCCGCTGTGCCAGGGAGTTATACAGTCGTGTCCGGTGGCCTAGTTTATTTTTATTTACAGGGTGTGTTTTGTTGCCTGTGTATGTACGGTTTAACTTTTAACGTAGTCTCTGGATTCAGTTGTTCATGCATTTTACAACTTTTAGGACATATTTTTAAGTGTTCGTACTGGCTAGTTGTTGAACCTCAAAAAAATTATCTGCTGATTTACAGACATCTCTTTCACAATGTAGAAAGTAAAATTAAATGTAAAAATCACCTCAGTTTAGCCAGCTATCATAAGGAAACTGAGTAAACGGATAGGTTTTGCACGATAGTCTTGGCTTTTTTGTGCTTTTGTATGTGGAGCTAAAACAAAGAAGGTGTTCATTATAAGATATTTGGCAGATGTTCTTGTCCAAAACGACTTCAAACTCAATGGGAACAAGAGCTATTGTCATCGTATACTGGAAGAACATCTTTCTCATACAAACAACTAAAATCGTGTTAAGAGTACCTCTGTACAACAGCCTACGTTGCCACTGGCACCACGGACCACACTCAGTGATGTCCGAGATGGAGAAATTGACCATTATCCTCTCTTAAATCAGATTTTCTTTACATGGGAAATTGAATGGATGAGTGTTTGCCTAGTCAAGTAGAAACTTATTTAAGTTCCTTTTCCCACAAATAGACGTTTCAGGCTGTCAGTGTTAGGCCTATCATATTGTCCCTGACATGATAGTGTAAACGGATGGAATTCTGGAAGAGAAATAATCCTAAAGTAAATCTGGCCTAATCCCCTGAAGTGTCTGGAAAGGAATCATTGATAAGCGGTAGCCATAAAGGAGAGTAGATAAGGCCTGTATCTAAAAAGACCGCAACAGCCCCTTATCAGTGGTATTATAAAACTAAAATGTCCTCTTATCGGTTATTTCGCTGTTTAATGGCACTCAGTGCAAGGTGAATAAAGGGGGGAAAAAAGGCACAGAAAAGGTAGAGCAGTCTTGTTCCTGAGAACAATGAATGTGAAGGACACAGAAAGACTGATTATGTGATTGTGTGTGTATTGAGTGTGCAAGTGTGTGTGTTTGCATGGGAAGGTATTCATGTAAATTCAAGACTGAGTGGCTATTAGTAAAGAGTTGAATTAAGAGAGAACGTACTTGAAATAAGTGAGCATAAACAGAACAATTGGAAGAAAATTGCAATCCTGCATGTTAACGTGAGGAAATTGTTAATGACCCCTGTCTGTACTATCCGGTCTGTTCAGCTCCAGCTGTACACAACACAGGTGGAGTCAGCAGCAAACATACAGTACGTGTACTATAAGCGCTTAGCTGATATGACAGCACTGTCAAAATGAGGAAAAAACATATTTGCACAGCGACAGACAAACATGCCTAAGAATGATTGTAAATGCAGTGACCGAAACAGACATTTTAAACCTGTCAATGAATAACTTTGTCATCACACACTCATACATACTGTATACTGTACAGCAAGTCTTATCCTACATATAGTAACAGACCCATCAAAACAAGATCTGTGTTCATGCAGTTTTCTGTGTTTGGATACAGACATTGGCAGCAGAACGACATCCCACCGGCATTATTCCCTGCCCATGTTTACACCAACAGGGAAATTTCCCTTGAGCATTTGGTTATCTGCCGGGCTTAGAGACGCACACAGTTACTGGAACACCTTGCACAACATGATAAAATCGAGTTTTTGCAATCAAAATATCCCCATAAAGTTGAATCAGTACCTATCAGACAAAGTCTCCACAAAAATTGAACATTATAAGCTTTGCAAAGGTACATTAGTATTATCTGCAGCGCTCGTGTACCGGATTCAATTACTATACTACAGAGGTGTTCCTGTTATTGTGTCCAGCCTGTGTAGAAGACAGCAGGTCAGCGGAGGGATAATCTGCTTTCTAGTTTCACTCAGCTGCTGCAGCTGTTACTAAAAGACTTTGCTGTCACAGTTCCATATTATAGCTGACAGAGTGTTCAATATATGGCTTTGCTCTCTACTTCATTATTCATGTATGTGTTGATGGTAATTAGCTGAATGACATCCACTAAAGCCTGAGATTAAATTGTCATTGGTTAATTTCCCGACACCTAATAGGGCTGTGTGTTAAATTTTGGCACGGCGGCGATGATACCTGAGAGTTTTTGTTTGATATGGCTCGTGATAATCACGCTGTCATGCTCTTGACAGATGTTTGACAATGTGGTTAAAGGTTCACTGAAGTACCTGCAACTGGAGTGCGTGATCAGAGAGCGGAGTAAGTGGAGTGTAAAATCACCATCACACACACACACCCACCCACACACACCCACACCCACACACACACACACACAATGCCCTCCCTTTTTTCCAACTCTCCCTTCGGCCCCTCTATCGTGCTCAATCTCTGTCTCTCTCTGCTGGTGGCTGATTAATATTGGATGGCAAAGCTGTCATAAATTTTCCTACCAGGGAAAGAGATTATAGTGTTGCATATATGAATATTATGCATTTATTTATCTACAAAGGCACATGGACAAAGCCGTGTCTCAATCCAGGTCCACAATGACACTAATAATATGGCAGAACTCATGCATTATAATTCCTGTCTAATCGCTGCAGCTTGAAAAGAGAAATGCGTTCACGGTGATGAAAGCGCTCACATTGCCCCTTTTTTAATATCAGAAACAGTATGGTAACCTTTCAATTTTTCTCCTCGGTGAAGTGAACAGCACTCCAAAAAACTATTGACTGCCCCCAGCTTCCACTCGTCAGTTGTCAAACTCCCACAACGGGGAGGAATCCTCAACAAGAGAGTTATGGGTGCCCTGGAGGTCCAGACACCTTGCTGGATTATCTGATTGCCTGTGGTTTCAATTTCACATTATAAGGGATTTACAAGTTGAGGAAAGGATTTGATCAGCAACAGCATTTGCTTATGATATTATGGCTCTGTATGCTGCCTGTTTGATATGTGTCACACAGCAGGGATGTCATTACGCTTCAATGTATTTGCTCTGGCATTATTTTCTAACCTGGGGGCCGGGACTTTTTAATTTTTAAATTAAGATCCCTTTCTCCTGATGTATGTAGGTAGGTTTCATTTTCATACATCATCCAGCCCAGCTTGCTATCTGTAGTTCAAAGTAGTTAATGGGGTACAAATCCACAATTCTTGTTCAGTACAAAAAAGTGCTGCAGCAGTCTGTCATGGTGCATAGGAGTGGTTATTTTAAACATTTGCTGTAATTTGTAACGCTATAATGAACAAGAATATATGGATTGGATGAAGGGCAACAGATGGATGTTAAGAGAAGAATTTAAGAATATAATGATTTGATTTATTGAAATAACCCACCTGAATTTGGTATGAGAGACTCCTGCAGCATCTTGTGTTAACTGAACCGTGGAGTCGGCTTTGTTGTAGGATTGCAGATTTGTCTCCCATTATGTGTGTTGAAGTCGTGATGGCAAGCTGGGCTGCGTGTCCAGTATGAATAGAGGGATGAATGACTGTGAAAATGAAACCACACCTGTTTGTACTCAGTTGAGCAGTGAGGAGAAAATAGGGAGAGATCTAGAAAATACTCATCTATTCCTTCCACTTTATCATCCTGCAGAGACTTTCTTACTGGAAATATATCTCAGATACGTCTTAGATTTACAGTTCAGACTGTCTTGACCCGATCCTCTTAACCCTTTACCTGTCAAGTTTGTTTAAAAGTATGATGACATAACAAAGTATAGTTGTTTTTTAAATCTTTTTAATCTTATATAAAATTAATGGCGCCTTTTGACATCTGGTATATTGTTGTAACAGATCTTGGAGGAGAACTATTCCTGCAGCCCTCTGTCTCTTAATCTGCTTGTTCTTGCTTGTACTACTTAATCGTCTTTTAAACGTGTGTGTGTGCGTGTGTATCCACGTGTTGAATACTGATATAATTTTTCTTCTGTTCTTCCCACCTCCCTCTTGCACTCATTCGCCCTCCATTTCATTGTCTTCCTTACTATCCCTCTGTGTAACTCTTTTGTTTTGAAGCCTTTTGACAGCAGAAATGTTAATTCTACATACAGCTCCTGGCCACCCACCTGCTAGAAAAGTGTGCGTGACATATTTGGGGGATGACTGCTGCGGAGTTTCTTGCAGGGTGGTGTGGCTGAAACAACAAACGACCCACCAAGTGACCTTTGAGCTTTCATCCTACTCAGTTAGCAGCCTTAAGTCCTTTCTCTGATTACATTGTCTGCACAATAATTCATCATCACACCTTTACTTCTCTTACTCCCCCTCCTCTTCTACTGACTGACAGGTGGAAAAAAACAAAAATGATTTGACAGTGTTCTGCAAAGCGAGGGCAGAAGGCAAAGAAAGTTGTTAGGAGGGAGTTCATTGACAGTCATCTGTGATTCCGTGCGAAAGATGCAGGCGGAGGAAGAAGAAGGAGGGCTGAGATAAGAGGAGAGGCAATCTCAGAAGTGAATACATTAAAAGCTGAAACACTTTGATGAAAGTTGTCAGAAACTATGAAATACATAACAATGAACAGCTCAGCAGTTGCAGCTCTTTGTTCGTCTTATCATAACGGATTCATAAACAAAAGCAAGGTGACTGTTAATGGTGTCATTTGTGAAGCATCTTTTTTGAGTGATAAAAACATATTGCTGCTGAGTGATTTCTGTATTTTTCGAGTGGCTTGGCTGCAATTTTGAGTGAAGCGATAACAATATTTTGCTGGTTAGAGGCACACTAAAACTCCTTTTCATTGAACTGCAGGCATATGGATGCAGGCTCTAGAGTTTAAAGAAGCTGTATGTCCATGTGGCTGCTGGTTTTAGTTTCTGTGATGCATAAAACTATATGAAAACTGCACAAGGGATCTAGACTCCCCAACACTCACATGCACACACACAGCCTCCTCCGTCTTTCTTCTTTTCTCTCTCTCTCTCTCCCTTTTTTGCACCCTGTTTGCTCAGGCACACATAATCCCCTGCATCAACGTTCTCCTTTGATACTTACATAAACACTTGTGCACAGTGGAAGGTTAACAGCAGTTGGTCTTTCTTGGGCAGCATGGGGTCAAATCAGCTTTAGAGGATTTAAGGAACAATCACAAACTAAGCCTTTGAGGGAAACAAGACTTCAGTCCACAGACATGCATGAACTGCTTTCCATCCATTTCTTGTCTCTCTTTGTTTGTGTATGTTTGGTGTTCACCTCAACAAGAGTTTATATGCCCCATGAATAAGGCGCTGGAAGGGGAAGTGTGTGTCTCCCGTTAGCCTAGATAGCTCAAAGTACAACAGTTAAACATTATAGTTGCTACTCCGTAAACTATATAAATTTACAAAATCAATGGCCTCAGGCACAGGCACTTGTGTTGATGCTTTGAGTGCGTTTGTGTGTATGTGTGTGTGTGTGTGTGTGTGTGTGAGTAGGCAGGCAGGCAGTCTAAACCTGGTGTGAAATTTGATATTGATATTGAACTGGTGCAATTTTCCATCAACATGCTTCAACATGCTATATATATATATATACACACACACACACACAGAATCATGCGCGCGCACACACACACACTCTCACATACACACAATGGACACAAATACACTCAAATCCCAAACCTAGAATTTCTAACATGGTGTTACAGTGGACAAATTTGCACAGCATGTAGGTAGCAGCAGGAAGCAGTAGTGTGATTTGTAGGTATACCCTCAGAGAAATCCATTTGGCATTGAGAGCTTTAGACTACTGTAAACAGCAAAGCCATTATAGTTGGATGGTAGAGTTAAGTATTAAATCTCCCTCACTACTCCATAAAGGATATTTCACAGATTGGCCAGATGGTGGCGCAATGGCAAGCCCCATGGCTCTTAAATTGCATGGAATATTTTGACTCCACCAGATTTTACACAGCCCATATTCCCACTGCCTGAATCATGAGTACTCCATTACCATTTGGCCAGAAGGACAAACAAATGAAGCTGACAGCGAAGATTAAAACTGCAAAACTATTCATTCAACATTACTTCCAGATGTGACATTAGATGTGTTTGTGCTGTTGTTGCAACTGTGAAATGGCAGCTCTGCAAATTGTTATAGGCCATCTCAATTTTGCATGTTTGGTACATGGCCTGGACTCCACCACAGGCTGCAGTTTCAGTATTTATTTTATAATCTTGTCGTTTTTCAAATTCATCTGTAGCTTTTTTTCTGCTATACGAACAATATGTTTGCTTTCACATGCATGTGGGTATATATGTATTAAATTTATGTGTGCATCCATGTGTCGCAGTGTTTCCTAGTGTATGGTGTATATGTGTATAAATGTATAGTGTACAAAAATGGCAATAATCAGTTTACACAAGCACAAGGTTGAACATCATCAGGGATTTGAGATGAATCATTGGCTAATATTAGTTGTCTTGGTATTTGTTGCTGGCCTCTAGATGCATTATTTCTCCCTTGGGATTTTCATGTTACAATAATCCCTTGTTCTTTGACAGGATACAGACAAAACTACTAGAATGAAAATGTCAGACTATCCACAGACACCGACTGTATTAAAGCTGAGAAAACAGGTAATGATTATGGGCTATTTGGCAGAGATGTTCTGTCTCATGATATGTCCATTTCATAAGGCCTTCTAGGCACACAGAAACACATTTTGTCAACAATTCAATGTGTATATTATAGGAGGGCTGTGGCAGGAACAGCACAACACAAATCTTGATTCATTTGAAAAAAATGTTCTGTTCTGTGTACACTCTGTTGCAAGGCTGTGCCAAGCAGAGTCCCTGCATCCATAACATCTTCAACAAAGTGGATGAATAATATTTTACCTTAAATCAGAGGTACCTAGGACATGCACATAAACCTGATTGCCAAAGCACAGTAGTGACTACATAGGAAACATTTCAAGCTCCTAAGTGTTTATCACCAAAGGTGAATGTTTCCTCTAAATTATACTCCTCCTGTGTTTATTACATTTAGTTTAGCAACCTCAGGCAGTCTGACAGAATGTCTACCAGAATAATAAAACTCTCCTTGTGTCCTGTGAGCTCTTGCTGTTTGTGTTTCACACAGCTGCACCTTGAATTTCAGCAGCTGAAAATGCTTCCATGTGAACATGGCCGGGGGGCCCATGGTTTACATATTAGTGTCTTACGGATTATACCGGTGGAGCCCTGGGGTTGTCTTCTCAAAACTCACATTACATGCTGATGTCCCAGACAAGTATACCTGCAGGTTGGAGTGTTGTTTCTTTAGTGCTCTTGATGGAGAAACCAAAATGACATTTTGAATCAAATTACATCCATACCAGTGTACTAACTATTTGAACATACAAATGTACAGTTTCCTTGTACAGTAACTCTTTGACTTCTTAGGCAAGCAAGGAGTCACCATAATCATGCTATTCCTCTCCACTGGGCTGAATTACGTGCACTGGAGTCAAAGCATATTGCAACATCTGATGCATTTGACAGGCCTGAGTATATGTTCAGGGTCAGACAACCTTTTCATTTAAAGTAAGCAGATCAGTATCGGCTTTGATTTGTTATCTCAATCCTCCCTTGAGAATGAATAGACCTCTTGCTTTAAGATGGGGTAAGGTGTAGCCTTGAGTGGCAACAGATGCATACTGCATCATGATGGCATAGTGTTAATAAGTGACAGAAGAGGCCTTGAAAGTCCGATCAGTCTGTGTTTACTCCTCGTCTTCCTCCTCCAGTCTGAAGAGACCACCAGAGGCACACATGGACATCTAATCATCATCAAGGTCGTCGTGACTGATGGTAATGGAGAAGCTGGCCCCATCATTATCATTATCAACATATTAGACCTGAGTCAGAGTGGTATCCCCACGCACCATTCTCCATCTGCACCTCCTATAGGTTGCTGAGAGGATGGTGTCATTATCAAAGGAGAATCTTGCAATATTATAGACAGAAAAGCATCATGCCTTGAAGTGGCTAAATGAGACTACAGAGGTTGTCAAGGACATCAAACATCATCACGCCGAACACAGAAACACATCTACTCACTCGTCCAATTTTACAGCCTTGTTGTGTTTATACGCGCACTCTTGCAAACTATTCCAACTCAAAATTTTCAAAAGGCTTTTGTAGAAGAGGTAAGCGCGTGAAATCAAATAACAAATTGGGAGCTTAGTGGTAGTGACATTGAAGTCATACGACCATGGTGTAGTTCATTTATAGCCTAACATGAGCTCTATTGCATTTACGCTTCAGAAATCATAAAAGTAGTATTCATTTATGAGCATTATCTTGCTGAACAAAACTTGTAAGTATCATAAACTTTTGTTTGCAGTAGAGGTTATTTTCTGCAATAATCCAAAATCCAATGGAAAAATCCCTTTGGCTTTTTATCAAAGGAACCAGGACAATGCTAACTGCCGGGTTGGCCTACAAAAATATGTCATCCCTGCAGTACTATGATGTTTGTGAATGTCTGCAGCATTGATGGAAAATATGATGGCAATAAAGACACTTTCCCCAGTTTCCAGGCGCAGACATTTTCTCTTAGTAGAGCCACATGGTAATGGACAGTTTCAGGAACTTTCCAGATAAACATGCCGACAGTGCTCATCTATCTCCTCCTCATCTAGGGAACCTGCAGTCATTTATCATCTGTGATGCATGGTACCTCTCTGATGCACTGTTGTTCATTCTAAATGTGTTTGTGTGTGTGTGTGTGTGTGTGAAACTGATGCTTTCAGACTTCAGCACTGGGACCTGATCTACCTGAGTCACTCACCCAAACACACACAGACACACCACATACATTAGAAAAATCCCATTCAAGTGTTTGTGAGGCTCAGTATCAATCAACAGTGATGAATCAGGCTCCAGATTTTCTATATGGTGTGTGTGTGTGTGCAGAAGTGTGTATATATCCCTGTTTGTGCACACAAGGGTATTATCTTCACCTGCAGCCGATGCAACAGAGCTGCTTTTAAATAAATGAAGACTAATAGTCTTAGTATGAGAAATAGGAACCTCGGCTCACACTCACATACACACAGCATTAAACTTTTTCCTCCAATGTGATTGATTTTAACACAAGCAACACTGCAAGGTCTGTGTGTGTGTGTGTGTGTGTGTATGTGTGACAACAATGGCCTTTAATTTTAAGACACAGGCTCTAAAGCCAGCATTAACGTTAATGCGCTCGCAGTGCCACTTATATGCGCCTGTTTGGTAATTTCCTGGCTCAAACCAAACCTGCTTGTGTGAGTGTAGTTGTGCAGCTGAGGATGTGTTTATGGAGATCAGACTGCACAGTGGAATTTGGTTCTTGTTTTGGCATTAAAATTGCAATTGTGTTTCTGCCTGGTCAGACCATCTCTTATGCAAGCTACACAAATGTTGTAGCTTCAGATGGCGAATGTGCACAGGCAGACCTCTCCAAAATAACATTCACCATTTTTTGTTTTGATTTTTGTCACTTTCATTCCTATGTGATTTTTTTTATTTAAACAGGCAGTTCTTACTAATAATGTTGTCTGCAATTTCTGTAGAATCTGTAGGATCCTTCTCTCTCGGTTGATCGAATGCCTGTAGCCATCATACAGCAGCTGACCCCTGCTGACCTCAGCATGACCTCTTATGTGTACCTCAACTGATCCCAAATGCAGGAAGAGGTTTCCATAGAAATGACTGAAACAAGAACAGAGAGAGAGACAGACAGACAGAGAAACAGAGGAGTTACAAAACTCTTACATATTTATACATACAGTTTATACATACAAAACAGGGTTGGTCATTCTCAGCATAAACCAGCATGTTTATTGCCCCCTGAATGATTTTATTTTAGCAATGAATGCATTTCTATATATAAGTAATGAATATGTATGTACATATTTCTATTATACTATAAATCACCAGAATTTGACATCCTGATGGTGTGTTGATTATGCAGGATGGCAATCAGCAAATTGTTAAATCAATGAGTTACCTATCAGTCTCCAGTGTATAACGTCATGTTTACTCCACTTGGTCCGTTTGTAAAAAGTCAGTATATGAACATGGACCAGACAGAAACTAAAATGCAACAATGTGCATTTTTTCCCCATGGACATATGAGGGCTATGCATCTGATTAACTTTTTTATTATTAATTATGTTCCATAAGTATAGTCCTAATATTTTGCACTGCAAAAACAGCCCTACTAGAAAGAAGCCAAATATTCTTAAATTTAATGAAATTGTCTTGTATCAAGAAAAAACATCTGCCAATGGGGTAAGCGAATTTTGCTTGGCTGGAATTCTTAAAACTAGCATAACAGTCTAGCCACTGAAAGACCATAATGGGCCTTAAAACTAGACAAAATGCCAAGATTTAAGCAAGTTGTGCTTATTACAAGCAATGAAAACTCTAAAAAAAAATAAAATACATAATCCTGACTATGATAAATTAACTTGTACTATTACTAGAAATGAGATTGGCTTGCTAGACAGAAATTAATCTGAC
>LKNJ01004119.1:0-35696 GCA_002120245.1 Maccullochella peelii | reverse complement strand
AGCTGGGTTAGCAACTCACTAACTTAGCAATTACTTCTCTTCTTAATTACACCATATCTAATAATTCCCAGTGAACCCACATCATAAGTAGTTTAATCAGATTATTATCTCATTCCGACTAGTTTTTTTGTTCCGTGTAATAGCAATGAATCAAGTTTCACAACCATTCTCGAAATTAGCAATAGCCGAGAGGCTAATTCTCTGTGTAGCTATCAGCTAACTCACCGGAATGTTCGATACATGCACCGTCTGAACGGTCAGCAACTCCGTGGCTGTATAACCTTCCTTTCAGTTCTGAAGAAAACTCTGTTCGTCTGTCATTTCTAATTTCCTTAATTCAAAGCTATTCTCAGTTCCTCAGCACAAGAGCTACGTACTGGCGCTCCTTCGGTAACTCATGTCTGTCTCCCTACCCTCTCTCGACTGAGTCACAAGGGGGCGACAGTTGACCATAATAACTGAGAAAGTAATTATTCTAATAACATCACACCTATTTGGCGACTTTGCTCTTATTATAACTGCTCAGAACTACTTGGTTACAGAGGCATTACTGTGGAGGAGTGAAGGGAATTGTCAGAGACGATTGGGAAAATAGGCCAAGCTTCCAAAAGGGAAGGGGGGGGGGGAGTCGAGGCTCTTAATTGGCTTGTTAAGACTTGAAAGCGTGAGCTCGGAGAGGGGTGGCCTTGAGTTAGGAGTTTAACCAGAGGAGGAATGAGAGGAAAGAGAATGAACTAAAAAAGAAACAAATCCACATGGAGGAGTGTTTATGGGGAAAGAGAAAGAGAGAGCAGTCAGTTTAAGAGGGGAAAGAAGCGACAAAGTTAATTAGTGTGTGTTTTGGAGAGACTGATTGGGAGTGCTAGATGTCAGGGTTGAGGTGAGTGTTTTAGGGCAGGGCTAGCAGAATGAGATTGAGGTATACTGGTCACTGTTGTGTGTGTGCATGTATGTGTGCCTGTGTGTGTGCAGGTGTAGGTGTTTTCATATGTGTGTGTGCACTTCTCAGGACTACAGCCTGGGGCTGATGAAGCCATTAGGGCTCAGCCTCACAGCCGATCAATCACTCTTGACACCTCAATAGGGGAGTTGGATGGTCATTCTTCAAAACGCAGCCAGCCCACCTCGCCCTCTCCAATAATCGCTCCAATCATTCAGTAGCCAGGCCTGAACTTCCAACCTCTGACCGCCAAAACCCCACTCCAACTGCAGCTTTGCATTCGCTTGTTTGTTCTTGCTGCTCCCTTCTGCCCTGGCACTACCTGTTAAAGATGGTGCTGGTGTTCAGAGAACAAACTCAAGTTTTCTATGGTGGGTTCGGCATGCTCTGAATTTAACTGTATGACGTCGTGAACAAAATTTAAAGAAAAAATCCACCTGAAGTCAAATTGCATGTTATTTTACTGCTATAGCATACAGGTGTGCTCTGTAAATTGCATATCCTGTGGTCTCTTTTGAGGAAAAAAAATTAGCACACAGTGAGAAATGTATTTTTAATATTCTGTGGTTTCACAAAGGCACGTCTGTGCATCAGAATGCAATTGTTTCTCTCTCTATGTAATCAATCTTTGCGCATAGCCAATCAAATAATTATTTTTTAAGATTATTTGTGTTTCAGGTATTGAAACAAAGTGCTGTTTTGTCTTCTGTTTCATTGTATCATTTAGCATGTTTTGTTCTGCGTCATCTTTACTGAAGCCATAGTGTGCCCACACAACTGACCAACTCTTCCAACTGCAAATGAGGAAGCAAGCTGACTTTTCTCCAACACGTTGTTCTCTCCATCCAAGTTAGACCGGGAACTCGTGGTTAATGACGTGACTCAAAACTCCCAAGTGGAACAATGCCAACACAACATCCTTTGCAACATGCACACTCTGACTGATGATTGGTTGTTTGTACTTAGGGTTACATGCAATTCGCTGTTGTACTTTTAAGGCCATTAAAGGATTTAAGCTACAAATGACAGCCCATCTGAAAGAATTAATTTGTCACATATAGCAACATGACTTACATTAGCTTGGCTAGAGATTTATAATGGCAATTTTGACATATTGTCCAGCCCTAGAACTAGATACCAAGCAAAAATCCTCCGGGGCAAACTGCTCTGTAAAAGTTACTTTGCAGGCTAGATAGCCAATTAGCTTGTCAACGATAGCACAATGAAAAGCTTGAAAACATACCTGCAAATGTCAAGATCAGTCATTTTAGACGCTAAATTGTACATTGCAAGCTCAGGACAGACAGCAATTGTTAGCAGTGGTATCGAAGAATAAGAACCACACAATTACCAGTGCTGTCTTGCTGTCCCTGGAAGCTTAGCTGTCAATCTAACATCTTCTCTGGTCAGCCCACTCAGAGGCTAAGAGGCCAGCGAAGCATTTCTGATCTGTCTCCATTTCATCTTTTTTATTTAAAAATCACTTTTGCCTTGATTTTGACTGCAAAAAGGAATGACTTTTGTGATTTCAGTTGAACATTAAACCTTATTTAAAACACATCTTTTGTACTTAGTGTTTTTCCTTGTGGTACACCATAGTCATAAGGGTTAACAATGATCAATGTGGCCTAGCATACAGGGCTATACACATGAAGTAGTGAGAATGAATAAGGAAGAACCCAGGAGTGTGTGGAGAGCTCTGAAGCATTGCTACTAACAGGATTCCTTAGATACACCTCATCATCACAGAGAGGGAGAGTAAGAGAAAGGGGGAGGCCTCCAGCCACTGACTACTGTAATCACACCCAACCAGTGACCCAGTTAGACCCATTTAGCCCAAAGATAAAACCTCTCTCTCTCTCTCTCTCATATATATACACCACCCAGAACCTTCTCATTGGCTTTCATTTCTCCCATGCTTTTTTCACTCACTGGTTTATTTCATTTCCTTTCTTCACAGTTCTCTTTTTTCCAGCGTGCAGTGTAGCCTGTGCTGCTGTATTGATTTACATTGCCATTGTCACACTTGGGGGGGGTTTGTAGCTTCTCCATATGTGTTTTATCACAGAGATGATATTTGCTTCTGCTCCATTTAACCACATTGTTTTTATATTGCCCCAAACACAAACACACACACACACGCACACAAATAGCCACACAGTGTGTAAGTATCAGGACAATTTTGACTCGGTACTCCAGCACACTGGACGTCAAATTAGACAATGAGACGATTTTGAAAGGCTGACTTTCTACTCTAAGAGTTTTTGGGGGTGTTTAACCAATATTAAACACTGTATGGAAAGGGCTACAGTTATGTTACAGTTATATAATTAATTTCTATACTGTACCAAATATAAGAATTTAGTGTTTTATATCATTGTGCATTGCATATCTTTGGATTTTGGACTGTTGGTCGGACAAAACAAAACTTTTGATGTTCTTACTATGTTCTTATGTGATATCATAATTGTCTGTATTTCCTGAGGTTTAATAGTCTAAATGATTAAATTATTAATCATGCAATCCTAAAATAAAATTGACAAATGATGAAAAGAATTTCTAGATTTTTTTGTTCATATGTGGATGTTAACAGCCTCAAATTAAAGTTGAAACTCAGCATTTGAAGCCCAAGCTTAGTCCCCCTAGTTCAATTCCTAATTCTTCCAGACTGTCATTATTCCAGCCTGTGCTGACTTGCAGCTGTCAGGGACGACTGTTGGCAGCACTGAGGATAATATCACCCACAGTAGCAGGGTGAATACAGACTCTGCACTGACACAACTCTTCCTTTCCTTCTTTCTGTATGTGCACCGTACCCCGCCCCCCTCCAGGAGATAGCTACTCCTCTAAATAATTCATTTTCCAACACAGCAGCACAACTGAAAGAATGAACAAATCAATGGCCTGTTTCTCCTTGTGTACTCCTTGCTGCAGATTTTGTTGCTTATCCAATAACTTGCTGGTAAACCAGAAATCCCATAAGTGAGAAATAAATATTGGAGAAGTGATGTCCACTTGTGTGTGTGTAAGATCGGAGATGCCTAATGTCAGAGGTCAGAGAACCTGCGGGCGTTACAGTGGAATCACTGACCTTAGATCAACTCTTCTCCACTCTTTCCTCTCCTCTGCATCACTTTCCATTTCCCCTCAGTTCCTGTTTGTCCAGTTTGATCTCTTTTAGGGCTTTTGTAGTTCTAGGTCTTATAACAGCTGTATTATTAAAACCATCAATGAAATCGCAAGCTATAATAACAAATGGGTTTTGGCATTTTAATATGACTTGCTACAATTAATTGGAAAGTGTCAAAAATTAATTTGTCATCTCAAACATTTCTTTTTCATTTAACTACAAAGATGGCATTTTAAAACTTTAAAACAAAACAAAACATGAGAACATAATTTCTGATTTTTTCTTCAGCAATAATAGAGTCCTCCAAACTAAATAACTGTAGCTGTGATTATTTTCATTATCGATTAATCTGTCCATTACTTTTTTGATTAGTCAATTAATTATGTAGCCTATACAATGAAAACGGCGACAAATTTTTGTCAATAAGCTATACTACTAGTAGTTATGTGCTACATAAGTTACATGTTTTCCAATTGGTAAATGTAATACTTTCGGAATGTCAGCTTGGTCTTTGGTTTTGCTCCAGATTCTCCATTCCTGGCCTTTGGGAAGTGCACTTTGAAGAGAGGGTCTCCAGCAGACATTTTTGCTTGTGGTCGGTCAGCATTTTTGTTGTAATATAGGGCAGCCAGTGGAGAGTCTTCAAAAACATTATTCCGAGAAACGGAAACACAGCATTTTTAGGAGCAAAACAAAGAATGACTCTGTGGAAAGCCTCCAAAGATGGAGTCTAGTGGTGGGGGCATCATCCTTCAAGATCCGCTTGTTTGTTAGCACCTTCTCCAGCTTGTAGAAAGCAGAAGTTGCTAAAAAGGATACTTGTTTTTCATCACAATACAGTATTATTTTATAAAAACCTATTTAATTGAATTGATTCCCCCTTGATAATTTTAAGAAGAGGTGTCATGTGTTAAAGCTTTGGTCTGTATATGACCAACACACTTGCTGCCAGCCATTTACTCTTGTCCCTGGTTTGGTGCAGTGGATGTAGGCCCTTGGGAAAATAGGGTCCTAATGTGTGTGGATATGCTGTACATGGTTCTGGATGGACCTCCATTTAGCCACTCTCTCAGGCCCGGTGGTTGATGATGTTGCAGTCCAGTAAATGTGGTTTTTTGACGCATCCACTTCTATAGGTTTTCACAGTCCTTCATCTTGGTGATCTTGTCCAATTGCTTTGAAAGTCCTACAAATGCAGATTAAATACATTTTTCAGTAAAATTTCAGTAAAAGTTAACCCAGAGAAGGACTTAAAGTCCATTGAGTGATCTGTTGCAGTGCTCTCAAGGAGCTCTCATACAGACTCATACTCCTTTGACACCTGAAAAATTCACCTAACTCCAAATGGGATCAGTCAGCTATATTCTTTCACCTTCCATAGAAAATTAGTTGACTTTTACCTTCTTTTACTTCATTCTTTGTTCTGAGGAAACTGAAAAGCATCTTGTGTAATTTCTTCTTGTCTAAATGTCTTATTTTCAAGTGTGGGCTGAATGTATTGAGCTCTAATTTGGGTGCATTTTGGGTTTTCACTGCGATAAGATGAATAGATGAAATTAAGAGATGACAATGCCTGCATTGACAATCTTGTTATCTGATCCTCTGTCTTAATAAATCATGTTGAGGCAAACAATGAAGAACGCCCACATTAGTCAACACTGCAATAAAACAGAAGGAAACTGCTGCCAAAGGAGCGGGAAAAAGGACTGCTTCTCTGTTTTGTTTCCTCAAGCAAAACAACAAACTAGCGTTGATGTGGGAAATGAAGACTCTTTATTAGACTTTACTTCCCAGTAATTGAAGAAATGAGACTGTCTTAGTACAGTAAATGGCAGCACCTCCAGCACTCCTATAGCTCATCTCTGGAGGATGGGAGGTGGGTTGAGCATTATACTCTTGACTGTCAACTTATCATGATGAGAAGGTATAAATGACAATGTTTTCTCTCCTTTTTTAATATATTTTTTTAAATCTGTTTTTATCTGAGTAAAGTGTTACTCTCTTGCTTTCTAAATCATTTCCTCCCAGCACATTTCCCCACTTCATCCTTCCCTTCCTGGCCCTCTATTTCTACATATCCCTACTTTCACCCCTCTATCTTTCCTTCTTCTGTCGTAAAAAACCCTGTTTTGTGGAGTCCACCAGCCTGAGTGATCGCCTCTCCTATTGATCCCAGCACTGAATAATGCCGCCTACACACCCACACCCTGGCTATTTGCTCCCAAAACAAACCATCATATTTTTTCTCTGCCTGGTTTCCTGGGAGATTAGTATAGTAAACATAAACCCCAAATCCCTGTCTGCTGTTTCTTTAGCTGTAGCTATACACTTGGAGCTGGAGATAGAGGAGGCGCTAGTGGGTGGCCTGAAGTACAGTACAATAAGTACAGTGGTAGGAGGCACTGTATTGTTTGAGAAGTCAGGCCTTCCAGCTCTGCTGCCATGTGGTCCAGTGGAGATAGCACCATGAGTAGGATGGACCTACAGTACACATGCAGTTTTTCCCCCCTAGGTGTTTATGTAGGCATATGTTGTATATAATTATATAATATTATATCATATTATATCTTTTTTTTTTTCTTATGTAGCCTCTATTTAATCACAGTCTTGTTAATGTTTTTTAAGTAACATATGGATAACAAAGGGTGGATTTATATGGAGTCATAGGAGTGCCATAAAAAAGAATAAATCTGGGAAAGAATAAGACAATAAATGTGGAAATATAAAGAGAAATAAATAAAAGAATAAATAAATGTGGATATATAAAGACAAATAATTATTTTTCCTTTTGCTTTTCCCTTATTGCTTTTGCTTTTCCCTTATTGCTTTTGCTCTTCCTTGAAGGGCCAAGCTGTCAATCAACTGGCTTTGGTCGTGTCTACTCCCTGGTGTCCATGCTAAAAAGCTCCTGCCAAAGCAGGATTCATGTGTGCATGAATTGATTACACAGCCTGGGCAGGAAGGCCTGTCCAAAGCCAGTTGATTGACAGCTTGGCCCTTCAAGGAATAGCAAAAGTAATAAGGGAAAAGCAAAAGGGGAAAAGCAAAAGAAATAAGGGAAAAGCAATAAGAGAAAAGCAAAAGGGGAATAGCAAAAGCAATAAGAGAAAGGCAAAAGCAAATGGGGGAAAAAAAAAAGGGCAAAAGCAATAAGGGAAAAGCAAAAGGGGAATAGCAAAAGCAATAAGAGAAAGGCAAAAGCAAATGGGGGGAAAAAAAAGGGCAAAAGCAATAAGGGAAAAGCAAAAGGAAAAATAATTATTTGTCTTTATATAGCCACATTTATTTATTCTTTTATTTATTTCTCTTTAAATTTCCACATTTATTGTCTTATTCTTTCCCTGATTTATTCTTTTTTATGGCACTCCTATGACTCCATAGCTTTACTAAGCCTACCACAAATTATCATCATGGCCATACAGTATTTAATTGTTTGGTGAGGATTTATCAATGATGTAAATGAACACAGCTACAGTTGAGTTATTAAAGATGTGTCTTGCGCATGTCAATGAAGCACAAAGGGAAAGTGTAAGCTCCATCGTTTTGACTGACCTGCTAACTCTTTACCTTTTGTTGCAATACAAAGTGAAGAACCCCTATTCATTTTCTATAGGGTGCGAGCAATTCGCTTCTCAAGGTATTGTAGCCAGTTGTGGCAGCAGGCTAAGCAAGGTAGTCCAGATGTCCCTCTCCCCAGCAACGTTTTCCAGCTCCTCCTGGGGAATCCAAAAGTGTTCCCAAGCCACATGAGACATATAATATCTCCAGCACGAACATAATGCTGCTGCTGTGTTTAAGAATCATTTTAATTGCAGCTTACTGAACTCTGAGCTTTCCCCCAGTATAGAGGTGCAATTAATAAAGGTAGGCCTGGTCAATTCCCTCTTAATTTCTCTTGTATGTCATCCACCAAAAATACATAAAAACTTTATCACACAATTTACTGACTTCCTCTCAAACACTATGCCCAACTTTGATCAAGTTCTGATTCTTGGTGATTTAAATAATTCATGTTTGCTGTCCTGCTAAGCCTCTTGTTAGTGAAAGTGCCCTGAGATAACGCTGTTATGATATGGCGCTATATAAATAAAACTGAATTGAATTGAATTTATGCATCTGGTTGAGTCTTTTAATCTTGCTTTGCTTTCCACTGGACCTACTCACAAGCTAGGCCATACCATAGACTGTATGGAAGGCATTACAGCTACCCAAATGTGAAGCCAAAACATCTCAATCGCCCCCTGGTGGCTGGCTGCAGTATAGGTCAAAAATCCCGCCCGGATTGTTAGCGGAAGGGACATGGGCCAAACTGAAAAGTGAAAGTATCTGATCATGCTGATGTATGTTCAAGTGTTCATTTTTCTGATAAGTTTGGTTTTAATTAACACAGTTAATTAAAGTAGGAGGAAGTGGAGACACGTCGTCCATCTTTATATACAGTCTATGGGCCATACTCAAAAATAGAAGCTTCTCCGTCAACATAGGCAATTTTTCCTCTCCCCCAGCTTCTCTCCTGTGGGATTCCACAAGGTTCCATCCTAGGTCCCATTCTTTTCTCTATGTACATGCTTCCCCTTGGCCAAATCATTCAAAAATACGACATTTCCTTCCACTGTTATGCTGATGGCACACAGCTTTATCTCCCCTTAAACAAAAAAAAACAAAACGTTCAGACCAATCTAATCAGTCTCATGAACTGCCTTGAAGACGTAAAGTGCTGGATGGCACTTCCTACAGCTGAATGAAAGCAAATCTGAAGTTGTTCTATTTGGCCCCCCTGACTCCATCAAAGTGATTATTAACAGTCTTGGCAACCTGTCCACCCTTGTTAAACCCTGTATCAGAAACCTTGGTGTCATATTTGACTCCACCTTCAAGCTTGACAAGCAGGTCAATGCAGTAGTAAGAAAATAAACAAAATCAAGCCGTTTCTCTCATTCAAAGATCTGCAGAAAGTCATCCACGCCTTTATATCCTCCTGCTTGGTCTATACAGGGAGTATAGGGGGATTAGTCAGTCAGCCCTGTCCCACCTGCAACTGGCCCAGAACACAGCAGCCAGGCTCCTGACAGGTACCCAGAAGTATTACCCCTATTTTGGCTGGCTTTTAGTATGGCTGCCAGTACAGTTCAGAACTGATTTTAAGGTTCTCCTCTTTGTCTATAAAGCCCTAAATGGGCTGGACCCCTCCTATATCGCAGACCTCCTAACCCCTTATTCGACCTACAGGTTCCTCAGTTCGGCTGACTTGGGGCTCCTGGCTGTCCCGCGATCTAAACTTAAGCTCAGGGGTGACCGCTGCTTTGCTTTTGCAGCCCTTAGACTGTGGAACAGCATCCCCGTCCCTATCAGATCTGTCCCTTCCATTGACTCTTTTAAGATCAGGCTCAAAACATACTTTTATTCACTAGTTTGAATCCTCCTGATGTTGTGGAACTTATACACCTATGTCTATGAGTTTCTTTGAGTCTATGAGCTGTGTGCATTGATGTTTTAGCTGGTGTTTCTTTTATTTGTGATTTTAGCTACCTGCTCTGGTCTGTACAGCACTTTGGTCAACAAGGGTTGTTTTAAAATGTGCTTTATAAATAAATTTGACTTGACTTGGACTATGGATGGAATGACCTCTGGGAATACAGAGAGCTACATACCTGTAAACTTGACAATAGAGTGAGTCTTGACTAAGTATAACATTAAGCAAAAACAGTTGAATTATATGCCCAAAAGCTTAAACTGTACTGCTGGCTCTAAAGGTCGATTTAAGTGAATTATAAATATGCTACAGCTGTCCTAATGTATTTTTTTCCCCCATTAACTTTATATTTGACAATTTTCTGGTTAAATTTTTGTTACAATGATTGTTTTGTTTATTGTTTTAGTGACTTAATTTTCACTCAGAAATGTCAAATGTAATGTAAAATGTTTGCATTTTAAAAAATGACAAAAATCGTTATCTTCTGCGTTTCTTTTGTTGTTTTTCCTGCTGTACCAAAAACGTACCAGAAACGTACCAAATCGTGACACTGAAATCAAGGTACAGACTGTGTATTTTGTGTACTGTTACACTCCATTGGTGAAGTCTACTCCTTAACTGTACTCCCTGTGTGCCCTCATTACTACGTCACACTCTTTACTACCCAGAATAAACGAAAAGAGAAAAAAAAGAAAAGCCTCAAAAACACCTCATCTCCTCGTCTGTCCCTTTCTTAGATTTATGACAAACATGTTCTCATGCACACACTTTCATAGCGCCCACACACATCCACTCCTCTCCTGTGGTGATTCTCAGGGTGGGTTGCCTCTCTCTTGTTTATCACTTTTCCATTGTTAACCCCCAGGCATGGTGGCACAGTAAATCAGATAAGCCCATACCTTGTCATCCTGTGATTACCTGCTGCAAAATAAAGTGACTGAATTCCTGACCAGGGAAGTAGAAGCTACACACACAAACAATAGAGTGCATGTGTGTGGCTCCAGAACCTTGCAGTCGTTCTTTAAAAGCATAAATGATGATGGCAGATGGAACCAATGCAATAACTGAGTTTATATATGTGCGAGCATTCATGTGCGACTTTGATGTAATTGATGACTGTCTGCAGCTTTTAACCAAGTGTGTGTTCTGCCGTCAAAGTGCATGGCCCACCCACCTGTGCTGATGCTAATCACAGGCTAAGCTTGACACTCCAACTGTGCCTGTATCAGATGAACCTCTGTGGGTAATCCCTCAGCCTGGGTTTCCAGCTGAAACTACAGCAGCGCAGCTCCTCCTCTGCTACATTGATAGTGCTCGGCCTTGCGCTCCACAATCACAGAGAGAGGAAATGAAGGGAATCCAAAAATAACCCAAAATCATCACTAGAGCACCACATGTGGCTGCTGAAAATAGTCCCCAACAAATGCACTATTTCCACCTGTTATGTTTGCAATTTAGGAAATTACTGAACCTTTTCTTAAAAATGAAACTATATATTTGTGAGGTGTTTTTAAAGATTTATGTCTTCAGTAGGACTGAAGAGCCACAGTATTGAGAAGTGGACTAATAAACTAATGTTGGTTTTAGTCTTTTAAGGCTGCAGTAGGCAAAATCTGTGCAACCTATGCAAAACCTTCCGCCGTTCTCTCTGCTGCCTTGTATCACTCCGCTAAGCCCTCCCACCAAACCCACNTTATGTTTGCAATTTAGGAAATTACTGAACCTTTTCTTAAAAATGAAACTATATATTTGTGAGGTGTTTTTAAAGATTTATGTCTTCAGTAGGACTGAAGAGCCACAGTATTGAGAAGTGGACTAATAAACTAATGTTGGTTTTAGTCTTTTAAGGCTGCAGTAGGCAAAATCTGTGCAACCTATGCAAAACCTTCCGCCGTTCTCTCTGCTGCCTCATATCACTCCGCTAAGCCCCTCCCGCCAAACCCACAACTTCAAATGGCAGCAGAAGGTGTCGGTTGCCCTGCGAAACCTCATCCCTCGTGGGGCTCGCTCTCCACGGCGTGAGCCTCACCGATACCCCGGTCCCTCTCTTTCCTGGCCATTAAGGAATAATGCTCAAATAAATCATTTCAATTAATCTCTCTCCAACCAGTAGACGCTGTGTTTACATTGATCTGATAATGTCACCACCAGGCTGCTACAAAATAAGCACACATCCCTCTACACATCAGATTAGTTGAATATAACTCGGTATCCTGTTGTTTATGCGAGAGACATTGGGTTACAGCGGCTGATTGAAATACACATGACGTTACCACCAGTAACCACATCTCCAAATAACCAGGACTGAAATTTTAGGATTACCTTTAACAGACTAATGCTGTTAACTGAAAGTCTTTTAGTTACATCCTTCTCCTCAGTCTCTGCTTTATTCTTCTGAAAGTGTTTGGAATGGCACAAACACAACACACCAAAACATCAATGTAGCACCCAAGCTTTTCACAGCTGTGGAGCTGTAGAATGAAAAGAGCTGCCATCACATTGTGGAAATAGATTTTTCATGAAACCTTTGCTAGGCCCTGAACTCTGCAGGACCAGACAAAACGTTGTCATTCTTGTGTGGAGGAAACAGAAAGCAGGAGGGGGATTGTGTTGCCTTGGGGTGAGCTACTGAGTTTTAGAGTGGCAGACTGACTTGTTTCCTTCCACAAGCCTGGCACAACACAGACAGTTAAAGTATAATGTGCCTGCATATTGGGGGACATGCATATGCCATGCACATGTTGTATTGGATTGCTTTAAAGATAGGTTCTGATGTTTTTTAATCAGGTATTACTGGTAAAATTATTTGTTTTAGGTCTAGGGGATTTAATTATCACTGAGCTTTATGGCTGTACCAGCTACTAACAGGCCACAACATACCTGGATGCCTTTATTGACACTCAAGAAAAAGATGCAGGCCTTACCTGCCACAGGTGAGCTTGGCCAACTTTCCGCCGTCTTTGTCAGTGAAATGTAAACATTAATTTTTAGGCATTTGAAAAAACAACTGATGTTGTCATTTTATGCGCAAGGACAATCTCGTAGATGAGACATCTTTTAACTGTCTTGAATATCTCACTAATCTGTTGAGGCATTTAATTGCTCCAGGAAAGTTGTCTCAGTTCTTGCTCAGATGTGATTGGAGCATTGAGGGAAAGGGATGGGGCTTAGGAGCAGAGCAGCCAATTGTGGTTATCCTGCGCTTTGATTTCTTCCAGTATGCTGTGAACGCTGCATTACTTCAGAGGGAAGAAGGTACGGGGCTTCTGGGAGATGTTGAGGAAGGTACGAGTTGATGAAGGTATAGAGAGTATGTAACTCGACTTGACATCTTTGTGTCTTATGGGAAAGGCCAATCGATGGTGGCTGCTGAGACGTGGCATCTCTCTTTGTGTCTTTGTCAGAGTTGCTCTCTCACTCACGCTCTCTTCAGACACTCTGTGCTATCATGGATCATCACCCACAGCTCTCATCCTGTTAGCTGGTCAGTCAATCTTGTGCCTCTGCTGAACAACTAAATATGTTATGTGTTGGTGTGTTGAAAGTGAGGTGATGTTGGGCCGCTGTCACCTTGTCTGTGAAAGAAAGATAGGTGAAAGAGATCAGTCTGGACAAGAGCTGAATCATTTTAGACTTTGAGACTGGTAAGGCAAGTGATCATTCATTTCCTTTCCCAGATTTAAATCATGCACATATAAATACTTGTAAACACACACACACACACACTTCGCTTTGCATTTGGTTTTCTTGATGCACTTGACCACCCATGGACTAATTGTGTTTTAGAGGAGATTAAACATGAAGTGTAGCTGTGGTGAAGCTCTGCTAATGACAAGGACGTACATTACCATTGTTGGGCCCTTTATGAAAATGGTTTTGCTGTCCCGACTGATCCAACAGAGTCTGTTCCACACTGGGTCAGCTGGTGTTGACAGTTGGGAGATAAAATCATACCATGTGTACTTTTGAAGGATTAAAAATTGTTTGTCTCCCGATCCCGTCGTTGCCCGTTGTTCTCATTACAGTCACCTGACTTCTTCCTTTACTCCCAACAGAGAACAGTCTGGGGGGCTTTGTCTCTTGAACGTAAAATGTCATTTTCTAGGATTTGCTGAAATGACTGATGCAGTCGTTTTTCTTGGAGGACAGTCTTGTCTGTGTGTATGACACACTGTGTGTGTCAGTGTGCGTACTTGTGCGTGCATACATGTGTGGATGAAGAGCTGGGCTCCAGGTTCAATGTATTGACATGTGTCTCTGCCTGGAGTTTAGTTTGAAAAGCATGCATCAGATCAGACACGCACAAGCATTCCGGGCAAGGCAGTCAGCTGGCACCTGCAGATATTGACATCTAGTCACAGATCATTAAAGCCGCAGGTCTACCTGAGTGTGAGTGTGTGTGTCTTTGTATCGTTCTACTTTTTAATTCAGCTCTATATATTTTAAATAGTCCTCACTTTCCATTCCCTGCCATGCTCCCTGTGGTAACCTTTTCTTGTCCTCTTCTCTCAGCCGTCCTCCCCTTCTTGTGATCTGTCTCTTTTTATGTTACCCCCTCCTTGTCGTCATCATCATTGTTGAAATAGCCCTTTAGCTTCTCTGCGCTCTGAGAAATGGCCAGGAGGTTACACTCAGTTGCATCATGGCAGCAAAGTTACTTCATTTCTTGTCCATTTTTTTCTTTTTTTCTTGTATTGAGAAACAAAGTCGAGCTTTCTGCTACACAGTGTATAAATGTGTGTGTACATGTGTATGTGTGGAGGGGGGTGGGTAGTTGTGAGCGTGTGTAGGTGACTTTAGCTTCCTCATTAGGAGTAGTTGTCTTGGTTGTGTGTGACAGAGACATAAACTGTTGAAAGTGAGAGAGGGAGGTGAAAGAGAGAAGCTGACTTAAAGAGAAGTGTGTGTGTGTGTGTGTGTGTGTGGAGGGTGGGATCTGTCACTTTACATTTAAGCGGCAGATTCACACCACAGCAGGCTAACGGACAAACAATCCATCCTTATTTACCCTGCTCAATGCTAATCCCATTGGATTGGAGAGAATTGGATTCCCACATCCAGGGGTAAATTCTTTTCAGTTTGAAGGACCCCATTAAAAGTCTTTTTCTGTCTGCCTCTGTTTCACTCTCCTCTGCTCTCCCTCCTTCCCTCTCTGGAAGTTTTCCAGTTGAGGTAGAACTGTCACATACACACACATGCGCATCATCGTGCATTGAGCTAAGGTGTGTAGATGGGGCCTGTGGTATCTACAGTGGCCCTGAAGGTCAAAACACAACAACATTTCACAAAACACAACATATCAATCAAGCATAAACATCCATAAATGTGCCTGAACATCATATAACAAAGACACTCTTCATAACTTCAGATCCTAACCATGAGGTTTAGACATTTCTTTTCAGTATCAACTGATTGTGGTCTGGACATCTGTGGTTACAGTGCAAACAGAAACTGCTTGTAGGCAATGCAGCATGCTGAAGACTTGCTGTAATATTTATATAATAAGATATATTTATATAATAAAATTATTCAACTTTAGGGTTAAAACAAGAATTAGGTTTAGCCCTCAGCTAACTCACTGACTATATGGCAACATTGCACTTCCTGTTTACATCTCCCAAAGCATGATGGGAACCCTGGTGATATAATTTCAAAATAAAGACATCCCAAATGCCAATTTAGAAAAGAAAAACACTGCAGGAGAAAAAATACTTTTTTTTTGTTTTTACACTATCAATTCATTTCTATATATATACAGATATTTTCTGCGTGTTGAAAACTAGTGGGTACACAGGCAAGGTAAATAAAAGGAGCATAAACATCAGAAGGTTCAAAGAGTTAATTTTACTCCCTTTCTGTGTTCCGGACGGCATTTCTACTCCTTTTCTGAAACCTCCTCCTTAAAGGACAATTACAATAATTCAGCATGTTTTGACCATGAAGAGAAGAATAGTGTGAGTCAAGGAGAAAAAGGCAAGTGAAGTGGTGGGACAAGACATGAAGCAGAACAGAGGGAGGAAGAGAAAGACAGGCAGCAGAAGAAAAGGAGAGTCAACGGAAGGATGGATGAGAAAGGTGAGAGACTGCTTTCACTTCCAGGTTGTGAGTGGCTTCTGTCAATGTGGTTTTCAAAGTTCAGTATACCCCAAACGCCTCAGCAGGCCTCTTACAGCCTCTCTTATTACATTCTCACAACGCGCTCATTACCTTCTCAAAACACTCCCCTGCTGCTGACACACACACACACACACACATATATTGATGCACAAGCACACTAAATATACCAGCACTAACATACGCACACACACAGCCATGTATCCTCCACCCCTCCCTCACCCACTGTCCCTGTTTAACAGGGTAAATCTGACAGGATGGATTGTCTCAATTCCACTGGGAGAGTGGGTCGGAACGCTGGTAAATAAATAAATATATATATAATGACAGGGAAAGAAAATATTAATATCCATAAGAGTTGTGTCAGGGTAGTGGTCTGCATGGATTCCCCCAGTATGTTTGTTATTCACAGGCAGCTACGAACTGGGAATGGGACCAGCCCCGTTTGTTAATTTGGTCAGGGTAATATTTCAATACATCATACTGTGACAGTGGGCGAGTGGCTATGTAGAGGCTGCTTCCACAGGATACACTTGTACGCCACAGCATGGCTTTGTTTGTTGATGAGCTGCACTGTCTTCACTGTTGGAAGGGATTTGAAGCCTAAGTGATTTTTATTAGTACTAGCACTAAATGTGCTCAAATTTAGATTGTCATAGAGGGTCATTGATCATTGTTCTAATGGTAGGGTTCCACCATGAGCTATAGAGAAGCAGAAAATCGACATAAAGACAAAACATGGCACAAAAGTTTTTGACATTTGGACTGAGATGGAAGAGTTAGTACATTGAAAACCTTTTTCAAACACACCTTGCTGCTGTGGTACCTGCTTCTTATTCTGCTGTAGGCAAAGCTCCCCACTCACTCACTCACCATTACAGGCCTACACTCCACTAGACTAAAAACAAACAATAAGATGCTGTCAGCAGGTAACTCCCCCAAAAACCACACATTGTCATCTCAACATTTCTGTCTGTGTAGGGTTTAAACAAAGCGGGTGCAATGTGTTAACTAGTGAGCTTTAGAGGCGAGAGCATGTTTTTTCACTTTTCACAGAGCCAGGGTATCCAGGGTTAGTCTATTCATCTTCTCATCTCATTCTCAGAAAGAAATCAAATCAGTTTGATCAAATCAATTTCCTGAACTCACAGCTATTCCTTTAATTGTGATATGACAATACAACTTCACACCATGACGCCATAAAGTCAGTTAAAGTCAGTGCCCTGTTTAGTGTCTGGGAAGCAGCTTTGTATTGAAATTGTATTGACAAGCTTTAGCTTCATGAAATTGTTTTGATTTCACCAACAACCAATTTCTATTGCTATAATGCACCTTTTGATGAAATATTTAAGAATTCCATGATAATTTGATACCAACATATTTTACCTTGTGGTATACCATTTGTAAACATATGAATGGGATAATAGAATAAAAGTTAAAATATGGGGAATGGTGGTACTGGTGGTTAGGGTTAGGGTTTGTGGTGGTAACGGTCAAGGTTTCAAACAAGGCTGACAGTTCATTACATCTGATTGGTGGAGCTGACTGCATACAATATTCCTTCTGATTGGCTGATTACAGGTTAGAGAAGCAGGACTCTCAGATTTGAACTGTCACTCATGTATCATTAACAATCCCGTGCAGTGAGAATGTAGTAGCAGTGGCAAACCTTCCTACAGGCTTGGTTGATGCATCTGTGTCAGTGTGATCATGTGGACTTGCAGGTTGCAGGCTTTGAATCTCTTATAATTGGCAAGAGGGAAACGTTGCTGTTCTGCCAATAAGGCGCAGAAGAGGAGGGTGTAAATTATGAAATGTGTTTTCATTTTGCAAACTTGCAAAGCCAAGTGTGAATTGGCTGCTCTACAGAGGAGCAGTGTTTTGAATAAAGCCCATGGCAGGCTGGATTAGACTAGATTAGTCTGCTTTGCTGTGTGGATCTCTCCTCCTGTTAAGATATTTTCAACTGGTGAGCAGGGGGTGCTGAGGGAAGCACAGAGGAAACTGTGCCAGTGTGTACAGGTAGACACACCTCTGGATGCCTTGGTCATATATACTTTTACTCTGGGTGGAAGAGTCAGGATTCATTCTGATAACACCTTACCTGAAATGGTGCTCATAAGCATTTCCATGGTATGATGAGGGAAAATTAGCAAAATGGGGCTCATGAAAGAACCAGTCGCATGAACAGATTCGTTCTTATGCGGCAGGTGTGAGTGATTTAAGAGAATTCTTGGCATTCACCAATTTTGTTATATTCAAAATTCATGAGTTGTCCAGACCTGTTGACCTGCGGCTGACTACCTGACAGGTATTCAGCCGCTTAAGGCATTCAGATTAAGGCATGCCCTTAATCTGAATGCATTTGGAGTTTATATGATACCGAAATTAACTAAATATTAATATTCTGTTCACTATATCACCATCATCATGGTTGTTTTTAGATTTTATGATTTTATTGGCATTTTTAATGCACAGTAGTGTAGACATTTCAGGAGTTACTAGGAAAATTAGGAAACTCTCTCTCTGCACTCGACTGCCTGAGGGTCTTTATGCAGGTCTGTGTCCAGCATCATCTACTGTTGCATCCAACAGTCTAACATCACCTGCTGTAGGCTATACTATTCTCCCGTCTAATATCTCACTGACTGTCACATGACCGTCTCTCATATTAGTCATGGAGCGCTTTGCTGTAGAAAGACGTTTTTAGTGCCCTCTTCATGCTTGTCACAGTACAGCTCTGCTCTGATGACATGTGGCTGGCAGCTGTATTAATATTTTGTTTGGGGTTTTCTAATACCACTATGCTGACACTGCTAAACTTGTTTGCCAATTTCCAACAGCAGGGCTTTAAGACTAACTTTTTTGTCTGATTCTTGTGAATCAAACATTCCCACAAGCAAGCAACAGGCAGCCTTGGGGCGTTGATTTCGCTAAGTTCGTGCAGTTAAGAGAGTTTGGTGTATCCAATCCATAACAGAAAGAGTAAGAGTAAGTCCTTTGTCCTTGCCCATGTGGCCCATTGTGAGTGCATGTTTTTTTCTTGGTTAACTGAGTTTGTACCTGACTAACGAGACCTGTTGTGGCGTGAAAGATTCTCCCGTAATGATGGCATGTGAGACCTGAACTCATTGATTGTGAGAAAGTGCCAGTAGCTCTTGCTTTGCTGGCTGCTCATCTGCCCATTGCCATTGCTTCTCTCTGTTTATCAACAGAAATTCCCAGACTTCTCATTGAATGTTAAGTTGTCTTCAAACTGCAGCTTTAGGCAGCCAACTGGATGT
Organism: Maccullochella peelii; assembly: GCA_002120245.1. NCBI lineage: Eukaryota > Metazoa > Chordata > Actinopteri > Centrarchiformes > Percichthyidae > Maccullochella > Maccullochella peelii. The sequence goes on along the minus strand of LKNJ01004119.1, from coordinate 16,755 downwards.
TTTTCCATAGCTACTGAGCTGTAGAGAAGCTGTTTCGGGAAGGGTATGTTGTTCATGCAGTGTATGTGTCCAGCCCATTTGATCTGCAACTTTTCGAGCATTGGTATGGATACTTGATGTGCAAGTCCGGGTGAGGATATCAGTATCATAAATCTTATCTTGCCATTTGATCCTCATGAGCTTGTTGAGACAGGTTGTATGAAAATGATTTAGCGGTCTGTCATTCCTGCTGTAGTTGGTCCAAGACAGGCATGTGTACCAACCCTATCACTACACAAGAATGCAAAATCACGGACCAATATGGACGTAAATCATAGGGCTACTTGGCTGAGCGTTCAGAAGAGTAATGGCGCTGTGATCCCAGATGTTTACAGTTGACCAAAAAGCATTCTAAAATCATGAGACAGCTGCAGTTTAAACCATGTTTAATGCAAAGCTGCACCTGTGTTAAGAATAAGGCAATAATATCTCACCCCTACCCGCTGAGATGACATGGCTTTAATTTGTTTGCCCACAGGAAATTAAATATTAAAAGTTAAAGGACCACGATGGTGGCTTTGCATCTTTCAGCCAACTACTGCTGGCCATTTTTCAAAGCTTACCATGAGTTTTCAGATTGATTTCCTTCCTTCCAGGCAGCCATTAGTTTCAGTTAATTTCAGTGTGATATGAAAATCAACATGCAGAAACTTGAAGCTTGTTTGAGAAAATGAATCCATCACAGTGAACAAAGTTACTGTTCACTGTCCCTGCTGGTGCAGTCTAGGACACCTCGACATCCGTGATCTGAGAGCTGGCTGCCATTGCTTTCGTGTTGATGGATTACCTATCTGCAGCAACTATCAAGTCTCCAGGGTAATTTTCACTCTGCAGTGAATTGAATGGCGGCCAATGTCTGCCTGAACAGCAGGAAGTCAAACTAAAAATGTATGTTATGTTTCGCAGGATGATTGACCGAAATATTAAGTGTAGAAAGCATGCATTTGTAGATAATTCAGGTTTATTGCAATTTAGATATTTCTTCATAGCTTTGGCCATAATTTCTGTTAGTAATAACATTTTACTCAACAAGGTAATAGCCGATATCTGGGAGCACAGTGACATCACCACAGTGAAGTCAGATACAAGCAGCCAGATGATCAGACAGGCTGGAGACAAACCTCACACACATCTGATGGAACAGATACACTTCTGTTTTAAACAATCCAGATGCCTTCACAGGCCGTGTCTTCACATGGCTTGCGTTTTACTTGTGCTAGTGTCTGAAGTATTTTTTTTGTCTTACATGTAACTACAGTGATTGTGTGTTGGGCTCAGAGCCCTGCCAAAACACTGGTGACCTACACTGAGTATTGTGCCTGAACGTATCCTGTGTAGACACAGATGGAGCACTGAAGCTGCTGCTCTGCTAACGCTATGCCTCCTGTCTAGACACCGGTTTGTTTGTTGTATTGTGCTCCCAGATCTCAGCAACCGATTGATCCTGGGCACCCCATGTTTTCCCCAGTACACCAATCACAGCTAAGCACAAACTCTGACAACCTCATCTCTCAGCTGTAATGCTTCAGCTGCTTAGTGCCAACATTTCCAAAAAAGGCTACAACCTGCAAAGACATTTTCCAAATGGTCCAAAGATGTTCCTGGATGATATATAACCGTGTTGTTTTCATTTAATTTCCCAAGCCTAAACCAAATCAAGTTAAATGTCAAAAGTTTATCAGCTGTGCAGAATACCTGATAGTGTCAGGGACCGTGGAGAGAACTCAAGAGCAGACAAAGAGGCAGGTCAGATATAGAAAGGCATTAATAGCAAACAAACAAGTTCTGGGCAAAACTTAGAAGTCAGGACAGAGCAAGGTCACAAGTCCAGGAAGTCAGGCAGCGTGGCAGAGGTACCAGTAAGGGCTAGGCAGAATCCAAAAACAGTCCGTGGTCACAATCCAAGAGGTCAGGCAGCGTGGCAAAGGTATAGGTAAGGTCTAGGCAGAATCTGGGTCGACTATGAAACATAAAGCAGGGTCAGCAACAGAGCTGAAACAGGGCTTGAGTAGGCTTGAGAGCTTGGCAAAAAACACAAGACAATCTGGCACTGGACAGAGGAATGAGACAGGTATAAGTAGGAGAGTAGCTGATGAGAAAACCAGGGACAGGTAAGTAATGGGAAACAGGTGAGTCTAATCAGACAGATCTGAGGTCCGGGAAACTGAACTGACATGACAGGAAGTGATAACAAAATAAAATACACACAAGACTAATGGGACATGACAGATAGTTAGCTCAACATCAGTATTATCACTAAGGACACCTACTTCTGTTCAAAGGTAACACTAAAATACATGCTTCCTATCACAGTAACTACTCTTAGCTAACATTTAATTTAGTTAATAGTCTGACTTGAGGAGGGTTGCATAGGATTGGTCAATAATTTTGGTGAGTACAATGTTTTCAGAACTGATAGAAACGATGGCCAGAACTATGTAATGATGTAATAAACTGTATGATCCTTTAAACATGAAATTCATAGTGTTGAATTTGAGAGTGCTGTCCAGAGAAGGACCCTAGATTTTTCTTTTCTCATCTCATTGTCATCTGCTTTTTTGGGGTTTGAAAACTCAAGTTCAGATTTGACCAAAAAGATATTTGTTCATCATATCTTCTATCTTCAGATATGTTCATATCTGAAGCATAACATTTGATGTTGCTGACTGGAGTTTTAGATGAAATGAAATGAGTTAGACTTAAAAACAGAAGAGAGAGAGAAGAGAAAGGTAGGAGAGCAGGAGGCAGAAAACAGAGGAGGCCTGAATGATAGACAATGCCTATTAGCAGTACCAATAAAAAGCATAACTGACAACACAGACCAAGGCAAATAACATGTAGCTCATACAATCAGGTCCCAACATGAGCCTATGTTTACACTGACACAGTGAATCAGCCTCACCATCATTCTGTTTACTGTGCTTCTCCCTGTCAAGGACAAATAATGTCTGCTCCATAGGGACCTGCTGTATATGTAGTTGTATGGAATACAAACACATGCTCATATATACACATACACAAAGGCCCATGCAAGTTTGTTCAGTGTGATGGGATCTGGAGATTTGCGATGTGGTGTGCTTGATTATCTGCATGTTTGTTTGTTGTTTCTTATTCTGATTGTTGCTGTAGCATTGCTCCTCAGGTCATTGACCTCTTTGAATGTAATGCCTGAGGGACAAACCCACACACCCACCCACACACACACACACACACACACACACACACACACACACACACACACACACACAAACGCAGGCACAGTTTGGAAGGCAGCAGTGGTCAGAGTTGAAATAAGGACAGTCCCAGAAGTCTGTCCCTGCAGCATCTTGTGTATTTTTTCCTAAGCTGACTTCCTTTTTCTCTTTACTTCCTCTGTGATCCACTGTTACCATGGAAACACAGTTTGGCATGATATGTTTTTAACCAGAGAGAGTTGCATCTCCAGTATTTTCCTTCCCTCTCCTCTCCCTTGTTATTGAGGGAGAAATATTTTAATTGCCCAGGTTTAAGGGAGAGGAGGGTAGACAGCGAGTGGCTGCCAGCCATTGGTGTAACTGTCTGTATCTGTTTAGTGGAAACTGTTTTGCCATGAAACACCATCTGTCTGGCCTGCTGGCTGGCTCCACACTGATCTCTATCTATAGACTCAACTTCAGTTTCAAGTGTAGCAATCATTAGAGCTACACATAAATGTTAACTAATGAAGAAGTGAGAGTGTTTTAATTCTACTGACAAGCTGAGAAGTATTTATTCATTTAAGGTAGTGTTCAAGCAGTGTATTTGGTGTATTTTGGTGTGAAGCAGGAGTTTTGTAACATTTTGTTTATTCATGTATTTATTTATTTACCATGGATTCAAAAACTCTCCATTCAAACCCAGGGTGATAGCAAGCCATAACAACTACTCATAACCTGGTTTATCAGCTGATATGTTTAGTGCAGCTTGACAAAGTCCTGACAGCAAATTAAAAGTCTTCACGGGTCCACTCAGTCCCTAGTAACTAAGACCCTATTCGGGACCCGAGTCTGATTGGCACTCAGCATTCTGTTGTTCATCCTCCGTGAGTCCTGAAGGCCTGTTTCTTAACCCCAAAGTCTTATGGTCAAGAAAATTCCACTGAGTTCTCTGTGGAGGGAGGGGGATTCTGCTTAGTCTAGCTACACAGTGACTATGAATCTATGAAATATACTAATATATTTAGCAATCAGCAATGTGATTCTAAATTCCCATCTCTAGTCAGCACCTTCGCATTTCTCTCCGAGTACACTAATCACACACATACATGCATACTATTGCACACATTGCAGTACCTGTAGGATACATTATCTGCCGTCACAGAAACAGAGGGGGAGATGGGGGGAAGAGAGTGATGACAGTACACACTGAGTCTTTACTCCCTCTGTGGGAACCACAGAACCAGGCTTATGGGGTAGTTACGAAATAATAGAAGCCAAACATGTGTACGTCTGTCCACTAACGGAAGACTATCTACGGGGGGGGTGTAGGAGGGTGGTTGGACGCGAGCAGAAGGAGGAGGAGGAGGAGGAGGAGGAGAAAGGGATAGAACCACTGCTGTTCAAACAAGGACCTGTCAGATCATTCCTATGTATACAGGCATACATAACAACATATACATAGTCTACACAATGCAGAAAAACACACAGGAAATGTACACTATGACAAAAAGAAGTGTCCACAAAGCACACAGACAACCTCGCAGATTAAGGAAACACACACATAACAGAAACGTGCACATGCAGTCCAATCCACATCCATCCAGGACCATACACTACCTTTTCTTTTTCTTGATGTGTTTTGCTATAATCTTGTTATCGAACTACCGTATCTGTTTAAATGTGTGTCTTTGTGTTTTTCCACAGGCTGACATATAACTGAAGACACATCCGGACGTCTCACCCACTTTGCCAACATCCTAACGTAAGTAGGCAACATTTCCCAGTTTACTGTCATACTGTCTTTTTCTTTATCTCCTTCCACTTCTACAACCTCTTTCTGCCTGGATTTGAATCACAAGGTGATGGAAAGAGTGAAAATGCTCCTCTGTAGCCGTGCTCTACAGGTGTCAGGTGTATGTTGCAGTTCTCACATCACATTGTTGTAATTAGATAAACTGTGCTGTAATTGTGGTATAGCTGCTGTAAATGAATACACTTTGTAACCTCTGTTTCACAACAGTGCAATAACCTCCAAGCAACTAAAAGCTTTTGTTGGTTTTACTCTGAAGATGGCTGTACGTTTTGAAATATGTTGGAACTGCTGTTGTTAGAAACTCTGAAATCTTTGGATTCAGCAGTGTGGCTGAGACCTGCAGGGGTTCCTAGTCTAAAACAGCTACAGTCTTCCTCTATGAGTCCCTTGAGTGTACAGTGCAGTCTCTAAGTATTAGGACAGTGATGTTTATTACTATGTCTTATTTACTATGTCTCCTAAAATGTTTTACTACTTTAATATAATCAACCGCGAATATGGTCAAAGGCAAACATAATTTTTTATCCACATAATGAGGAAACAGTTTTTAATGAAGCACTTTGGTACTAAGGTTAGGGAAATATTGATGGTCTTGGTTAAATATTGGGAAATTCAAAGGTGATGCGAGTCAGTACGTGTTTAATTTTTGAATATTTAATCAAAGCCACTATGTTTCCCTTAACCAAAGTTCTTAAATAGCCTCAATTTTGGCATGGGGGGCATGGTAGGTTTTAGATCTGTACTCCAGTGCCAAAAGACAAAAATACTTTTAAGGTTAATGTGCTGACTCTCAACTTTATAAGGTGTTAAGAGTTTACATCAAATGACACATTTACATCATTTACGTCATAAAGAGTACAAAGCCAACACAATATTGTTACAATACTTGGGGACTGTACTGTAGCTGTTCACAGCCCTTTAGATTCTGAAAGTCCCCCTTTCATTGGCTATCCATAGCGTCAATAACCAGAGTACTATCTATGTCTGGGTGACCTGTGAGCAGTGGTTTTTGTCTTCAGTGAAAAAAATCACTGCTTCTCTTCTTTCTAGATGGATTGCTGCTTCAACACTCTCAGTAGCTTTTTTTCCCTTCTAAGGAGGATAGTGCACTATGTCACATAGAAACAACTGAGGCTTTGTACTGAGGAGGTCCATTTCTGGTAGCACATCTTTAGAATAATCTCATGGGGACAGATATATGTACAAGTATATGTAAATATATACTATGGAAATTTAGGCATCCAGTAGCTTAAATGACACATACACAAACACCAATACACACAAGAATATAATAATAAAAACACAGCAGTGAAGTAATAGTCTAACCACCAGAATTACTACAGAGATCTGTCACTATGGTGTGGTATGTGTTAACAGAGATAGTGCAAATGTAAGGTGAAAGGCTGAAGAGATAGTTTTGTTTAAAGGAAGGAAATCCTCTTCATAATGGGCAATAACTTGGCTAATGACACTTCAGATGACATTCTGCCACCACTCTTTAATAATAATTTGCCTAATATCCCTATGAATGTAAATTGCATAAACTGTGTGATGACATTGCAGCTGGGATAAGGATGATGTTAGCTAAAATGTTTCTGCTCAGAAAGGTTCAGTTCCCTTGGCTAATCTTCCCCACAGCGGTTCAAGTTTACTTTTGTTAAGAACAATTGCGGTGTTTGCTTTTAACTCTGCTTTTCAGTATAAAGTTTCATTTTGGTGTCAAGCAATAACATTCAGATAAAATAATGAACTTTTGGCTGTGAGGAGTTTTTTATGGCACAGCCGCTGGCCTTGACAATTTAACAGCTCTCCGAGTAATTTATTTTTCAGCACCCAGCATGTTTTTTGATATTTTTTTATTATTTGACTCACCTTGAAATGAATAGCCTTTCCTTCATTAATGAGAAGGGAACCTGTATGGTTGTATTGGATATAGCCTTAGGCCACAACACGCAAATTAACCAAACCCTATTAATTTGAGGTCTGTGAGGTGGTTTGGGGGATGTGGGGGCTGAGTTGGATGTGTATGTATGTGCGTGTGTGTATCAAAAGGAAATAAGAGTTTCAGATATGTACTGTAGGTGTCTGTTAAGCGTGGAGGCAGGGAGAGGAACCCAGGCGCAGACAGACGAGGCACGACCAGTTCCAAGATTTATTAACGTACACAGGTACAGGGAAGGCAGGCAAACAGGCAGGCAAACAGGCAGGTAGGGGTTACACATCCAACGAAGGACACACACACACACACACACAATGAACCAACAGCGAATAAAGGAAAGGGACAGGTATACATAGGGAAAGGCTAATGAGAGAATCAAGGGCAGGTATGCAAAGGGGAGCAGGTGCAGACATTCAACGCTAGTCAAACACACGAGGGCAGGAACAAACAGGAAACAAGACAGACAAGACTTCAAAATAAAACAGTAAACCAGACAAGGTAACAGACGTAACACTGTGATTCGTTCTTTTAACATTAATTGTACTTTCTGCACCTCTCTTCTCTCTTACACACACAGACACACATACAAGAGTTAGACTGTATTTGATGACAGTGGGTTTTTTAATGAAAACACATTTTGCCCACTCATTTTGGACTACCTCTGAAATAATAGACATGGATATTATGGATCTGAAGCAGTTTGATTACTTTATTGGTTGTCTTTACATGAATGGGTTAAAATAAGATTTTGATCATAGTGTAAATGATTATGTCTAAATCTGTTAATACACAATAATAGTATCTTGTGTTTTAGAATGGAGTTTAAGCTTTTACAGCCAATCTGTTTGGTGCGGTTCAAATGAACTCTGTGAAGACCAAACCGGACTGAGACTGCCGGAAAAGCAATCACATAGTCCTATCCTCCCCACCCCAACCCACTCTGAATTATGACACAAGGTTACTGTATGTCGTTTTTTTAATGACACATGAGGTCCAATGGCAGACTCAACAATAATAATGCTCATTACTGTAACACCAAAGTGTTATTTAAAGCATTAAACATTTCGTGACACCAGAGAAGATACATAAAACCATACAGTAAAATGCAGCATGACATTGTGTCAGTCAGCAGAAAAAGTTTGCTTTTCCTTTGTGGGTCCATGTAATGCTAATGATACAGGATGAGATCACCATAACTTTCTGATGAATGAGTTACTTGAAAGTCCATGTGACTTTATGTTTATTGCTCTTTGTAATAGGTCATGGTGCACACAAAATTGACCAGAACTTAAAGGTGGGGTAGGCAGTATTTTTTTGGTGTCATTGGGCAAAAATTTCATAATAATGTCCAGCATATTGTAATTCAAGTGGTCTGAGAGAAAACCTCTACTTCTGCCCCTCCTCTTGGCTCTGTTTTCAGACTTCAGAAAGTCTATCCCGTGACGAGACACTTTGACCAATCATAGGTTATTTCAGAGAGACGGTGCGTTCGTATTGGCTGAGCTACAAATGCATATGCACGTGCACGTCCCTTCAGACGATGAAAGCCTGATCCAATGGCGGAAAGTCCTGTAGGAAATCCTGCAACTTGTGAGAAATTTCCAACACCTCCTTTGCCTACAGCGGCGTATAGCACAAAACAACACGTCCCAGCTCCACACGGAGCTTCGGGCTCATTATGTTTGATGTCATGGTGCTCGTATATACGTGGCAGTGGGGAATATCTTTTGAGGGGGGGCATTGGTATATGTGTGGTGTACTAGCCTCTCATCCTGCTGCTGGACGGCGTCGCAGCTGCCTCTGAAGCCTGGGGCGTTCTCCTCTGCAGCCGCGAAGCGCTGGAGGGGCGTCTTTGAGAAGACAAGTCGCTGCGAGAGGGACCGCAGTCTCGGTGAGGCTCACGCCGTGCAGAGTGAGCACTGCGAGGGATAAGGTTTCACAGGGGAACAGACTCCTGCGGCTGCTGGTCGATGTTGTGGGTTTGGTGGGAGGGGCTTAGCGGAGTGATACAAGGCAGCAGAGAGAGGCGGAAGGTTTTTGCATAGGTTGCACAGATTAGCCTACCCCAGCTTTAAAGGAAACAATGTTTCACTCTTTCTTGGACCTGACCAAATGAACCGAATTACAGGTGTGAAAGAGTCCCTAGTGTCTGTAAAAACCTGTAAAACTTGTTTCAGAAGTTTCACTAAAACACTGAGCTCTTGGAATATGCTGGGATATTTTAGCATGAATGATGCCTTCCCTAGCACATAGAATTCATAATGACCTATGAGAGTGCAGTGCTGCAGTGTGTGTTGGATATACAGTATGATAAGCCTCTCCAGCTGTCATAGTCATGGGGCATCAGATTGTATCTGCTATCTTCCTGCAGACACTTTTCCTTGTCAGAAACCCATCTGTGATAAGGAGAGAGCAGGTTGGCTGCATCACTGCGCCTCTCCTACTGCTGCACTGTTGACAATAAGGCTTCTATACAGTGCCATAAAATGGTTCTTCAAGTACCATTGCACAAACCCTTTAGGTTCATTCTTCCCATGGCCAGTTCAAAACCAGTATGTTTCATATGTCCCGAGACCGTGGTGAAAAAAACATGATTCGACGATAGGCATGACTTGACCAATCAGATTTGACTATGTAAATTCTTAGTCGGGGGCCACCCCTAGTCATTTCTGTTTTATTGTGTTTTTACTCATCTGTATTTTATGTCTGTTGCCTTATTCTTTTATTATTATAATTGATGTTTTTTTATTGTGAAGCACTTTGTGACGTTTTGCTCTTAAAAGGTACTATATAAATAAATAACTTGCAAAAGTAAGCATCTTTAAGAGAGTTTTGGAGAAAGTAAAATAAAATAAATGAAATCAGAAAGTGTCGAATGTACCTAATGAATCTTCCAGGCAACCACTGCACAGTTCAGTCCACAGACAACTCTCTCCCTCTTTCAGTCTGTGTCTTTCTTTCTCTCTCTATTTGTCTCTCTGCCAATCTCTCTCTGTTTCTATTTTGGGCAGTGTGTGTGTGTGTGTGTGTGTGTGTGTGTAATGTCACTGATTGTCCCTCACTGTTTGTGTATTTAGAGAATGTTCTTTGGGGTTCCTGGCCTACCACACTATCTATCTTCCTATCTATCCACAGACAGAGGAGGCCTGCTCGCTCCTCCAAATGAGAAAGTAAAAGGCTTCCCTCCAGCTCTGTACCACTAAAGATCAACTGTAAATCACGCTAATGGAATTCACGCCAGTGTTTGTGTGCGTGTCTGTGTGTGCTTTCTGTGTGTGTGTATGTGTGTATTGTCTCTGTGAATGGGACATGAGGCAGCATTTTTTTGCAGCAGCTATCGTACGGGTAAACTCTCCCACGGCAAGTGCCAATTGGAGCGTGGTGGTGAATATATACTGCATACATTAGGTAGTGCTGCTTTGTTGTGGTTCAGAATTTAAGGTGGGGCGGGGGGTATGGGGCCTCTCTCACAGGGCTACAGGCAGTCAGCTAGAAAAGACATTTAGAGAACTGTATTGTGATGAAAAAGAGTTAAAAAAGAATAAGACTTTGATTATTTGTACTTGTGTTTCTGATTTGCCAATGGATAAAGTGTAACTCAACAACATAGTGTGCAATGGTTGCAGCATGAGGCAAATAAAAGACAGACAGACAGATAACCTGACAGACGATCAATCAGAAACAGGTTAAGGCAAAAAGCGATAAAACACCCAGACAAGAAGTCATCAGAGTTATGCAGGGTTGCAGAGTTGTGTTTGTGTGTGTGTGTGTGTGTGTGTGTTTGTACATGTACGAGGCCTGATGCAACACAGTGCAAAACTCCAACATGCAGCAGTTCTTAGCTGCTCCGGTTAAATGGCATAGCAGTAACAGACATTATTACCTAGTTAGAGGTGTGAAGAACACACACACACACACACACACACACACACACACACCAAAATGCTGGGAGTGGCTCTGTGCTATACCACATTTTTCTACAGAAGAAGAGCTGCTGGAATTACTCTGTACAGAAATGTAAGCTGTCTGAACTGACCTCCTCGTTCACTCCTTCACTATTCCCTTCATAATTAACACTTAGTAGTTCACTCTGTAGTGAGTATTAAATGAAGGTTTCTGACAGTTATGAATCATCATCATTCTGCCTCGTCACTGTCAGTTGTAATGTCACATAACTGTAACGTTATAAGCTATTCAAGGCGAAGCATTGCATTGTGGGATCTTTCCTTTGTGTAGACAGTTTTCAGCTTTTCATGGTGATAGGTCGGTTACATTTGCTGCATTCCATGAGGACTGAAAGCAAAAACAATGACAATGTAAGCACTGAATTGATTAGATCAAGTTGTCAAGTACAATGTATTATGAGTGAAATGCTATCATCTTTTATCAGTCAAGTTACGGCGGCATCAATCTACAAAAAACTAAATTTGAATAATTTGAATAAATGATACATTACATTATGTAATTATTGTATGTATCACAGTCAATTTAAAGGGGTGCTTCGACAATTTTACATGTTAAAGTCAATGTACTAGTCACAGGGAGCACTACTGTACAATGGTCTTCTGTTTCTTGGGAGGTTTTTGAAACAGTCTTAGAAAATTGAAAAGTGACATCACATTAATGAAAGATGCTTTTCAGTTGCATTATGGGAAATATTAAGTGTAGGTTCTAGTGTTTTTAGAACTTCACCCACACAAGCCTAAGAGTCAGGATATATTGGCCTCTATGGCTTCATTTTTTTTTTCTGTTGCAAGTCTCCCAACTTTGTGGAAATGCAATGCTAACTCACAGAACTCTTCTAAACTATTTGATTTATTACAATTTGAATCAACTCTCCTCCTTTTTGGTAATTTCTTAAATTGGTTCATTCCCATGTTTGGTTCTATTGTGTTTTCAATGCAAGTTTATTTAATGCAATACCCTTTTCACTACATCAATCAAATTGTATGGTCCAACCTCTGTTGTGTGTACTTGATGTCCTTTAATACTATCCAGCCAACAGGATTGTGCAGAGGTTGATCATATACTAATTACAGGAAAGTACCGTTGTACTTTGAGGGCATAGATCATAGATATACAGCTCATTAATGGGCTCAGTGGGCGATAACATTTGCACATGGTGGAGATATGATGAATAATACAATCAATTACCATTATAGCAGCACTGATGGTGAAGGGATTGCAGTGATTTCAATTATTTAATTAGTCTCATATAAATTAATGTTGAGGTGATCAAAGAAAATGATGAAGTCATTTGTGAATTATTCATTTTGAATTGATTTGCTATCATTTGAATACCTAAACAATTGATTTGTGTTTGGTTTTTTTGCTGAAATATTTAATTTGATTTCATTGTATTTAATCAAACATTTGATTTGATAGCTGTGTAATCAAATCATGGTTTAATTGATCCTCTTTGCTATTTTCAGCCCTTACACTGGCTCATCTCAGGATTCTTTTTCTGCTTAAAATAAAAAGACACTGGCAGTTTGTAACAGGAACAGGCTGTATTATATTATATCTTATGACACGTGAGTAGCAAATTAAGGAACTTGAACACTTACTTATTTTTCTTAATATAATATTATATATAAAATCAATATTCTTTTCCAACACAGAGACGTTCAGCTTGATCAGTTGATGTTGGCCTGAACAGACACTTTGAGCAGCACTGAGAGGGGGTGTAGCTGCCCATGGTGCTGGATTATCTGGCTCCCTGTACCAGCTGTTCACTCTGTACATTAAATAACTCTTCTGATTCCTTAATGAGCAACACTGCTGCAAATATATAGCTGTTTATTTCTTGAATCCACTCAGAGTCTCCAGGGGTCCTCGCTCACACATGTCTGTCAGTTGCGTACATCTATTAATGCTACCTGAACAGGTGGAGCAGACAGCACACACACAGCACACACTTGTGAAATGTTAGAAATCAAAGAGGCAGACAGATTGAGCATGGGAAGATCTCCAGCTATGGAGAAGCAGAGGACTTTGTTGTGTTCAGCAAAAGCTTCCACAGGGACATGGCGATGAACTGGAGAATAAAACTTTCAGCATGTCGCCATGCTTGGGTATCGTGTGGTTAAGTCTGGAAACAGGTGCCTCTGACAGTGACAACTTTCTCGTCTTCGACTTGAGATTTTTTAGCCATTTGCAGGCAGATGAATTTAGGACAGAGATCAACTGTTTGACTTTGGCCTTACTCAATATTTAGAAACCTGCAGCAAGTGTTGCTGACTTTTTGTCTGCAAATGTGTAAATCTAGAGCCACAGGGGGAGCGATCTGCTCTCCAGAGTGTATGTCACAGTGTAATTAGGCCATTGGGATGACAGTCACACACACAATTCTCTCCCTCAGTCAGTGTGTAAAACACACGTATTTTCAGTGTGTCTCCATGTCTAACACACACACACACACACACACTCTCTCTCTCTCTCTCTCTCTCTCTCTCTCTCTCTCGCTCCAGAATCCCTGCTCCAGGCAAAGTCACAGGCTGTCCCCCATTATCAGAGGCGATTAGAGGCCCTATCGGCCCACCGACAGTGGCAGCAGGCACTTTAACACACCTATCACAGCCTTTACAAACACACAAATAGACACACACACACACACACACACACAAACATAAATATACAGCAGCAGCATATGTGAAACATAGTTTTCCAATATTAGAATCCTACTCTGTTCCTGCCTGACTTGACAATAAATAACAACATGCTAAAATAATGTAGCTCCTCTTTCTCTCTGTCCTGCTCCACATCTTTCTTCTCCTCTTCCTCTACCTCCTCCTCCTCTCCCCACTGTTGTCTCCTGCTTTTGTTCAGAAAGTCAATGTGGAGGGACTCCATAATCAGTTCACTGGTGGGTGTGAGGGTGTATTGCTCCGTCAGTGATATGATCCAGGCTGTACATCTCTCTAGGTCAGACTCGACACTCAGACAAGGTCAGCCCGTCACTCCTGATGGAAACTATCTGTCTCTCTGACTCCAGGCAACAAAAAAACTGTTTATCAATTCACACTCTCTCTGATAGGTTATCCATGGGTCCTTGAAAAGTCTGAAAAAGTCTTAATAAATATATATATATATAACTTTTAGAATGCATGCCTGTTCTCTGTATCTCTATCTGTATTGTTGTAACTAAATGTTGTTACTTGCTTATTTTTTTGTATGGTGGGAATCTTTCCAAGCACCTGTCATTAATATTTTAAATATTTTATTTTATTTCAGTTTACTTTGGAATAGATAGATGAAGAATTGCATATTTAGCTATGCATGACTGAACAGACCAGAGTGTTACTAACATAGGGTTGGGTTTCAAATCTGAATGCTTTCAAATCCCTAATCAAATGTGTATGGGTTCAGCTTTCAATATTTGAAATCTAAGTTAAAAATAATAATGAAGTATAGCTTCAGGCGATGTTTGTCTGTGAACGCAATAAGAAGCCTGCTACCTGAATGTTTTGCCGATTGCTAAAAAAACCAGTGAGGATAGACCAAAAGGTTGGTGAAAAGACTCAATTGCCTCAGAGTTTAGTCAGTCCGGGTTTTGACAGGTTAAGCGACATATTTAGTATGGTGTATGTGAGGTAGAAAGGGTTTTATACTATGTGCCTATATGGGCGTCATGTCTTGTTTTGTTCCTTTTACATTTAGTTTTGTGGTGTCCTTCCTGTTGAACTCAGCCCTTCCAGCAGTAGAGCAGAAGAAGGGCCTTCACAGGGCCTCCCTGAAACCTGCTGACTCTGTAAAGTGTTGACGAAGTGTCTTGCTCAGGGACACAGTGGCTGTCGCTCGGACAGACACTGTGACTTGGACATTTTCTGTAACTGCTGCTGCACAACCCTGCTTCATGGTATGTGCTACTGTATTTGGGCTTTATATATGCAGTCAAAAGTAGGGCTGGGAGATAAAACGTTAACAATAATTATTGCGATATAATTTTCCTCTATAAATATAACAAATGTTCGATCCATACACCAGGGGAGGGGGGCGCTAATGCACCTTAAACACTAGTTGCCACGTGCCATTAAACAGAAGAAGAAGACGAACAGACAATCATGTCGCAGAAATAAAACAGCCATTTAGAAGCCAGGATTAAAAGAGCTAATCAATTCGCACAAATAAAGGCATGCTTACAGACACAGTGGCTAACAGGCATGTAGTTGGAACGTAATAAGCAAAATACCGGTAAGCGAAATGAGCGACACCGAGTGCCCATGACCAGCACAAAGCAGGACGAAGCCATCCTCGACAAGAAAGGTCACAAGAAAGGTCACTCAACTTCAGTAGTTCGGAGATATTTTGGCTATTTACAATCCGACAAAAAACAGAGCAAACTGTGCCGAAGACACGTGCCAGCTAAGACAGGAAGCACCACAAACCTGTTTCATGATTTGAAACAATCAAGAATAGCTGGTTTCTTCAACTTTCACTCAGGACCAAAAATCAGCCTTTGAACTTTTTGACATTTATTGTGATTATTATCGATCTCGACTGTCACATTCGCCCAGCCCTAGTCACAAGCATGTAAAGGAAAGGTAATACCAAGGTTTAATAGGCATTATAGGGTCCTTATTGTGTGTAATTGTGAAGTAACAATATCAGGGTGACATAATAATGTAATTTAAAAAATGTAAGAGTATGTGATTACTGATGGTTTTATTGCCATTACAGTTTTCCTATGCATTATATGCCTTATAATATGCAGTGTAGTACAGTGTAACCTGAAAGTGTAGGCTATTTCTGTGTCCAGAATATATTTTGATACTAGAGTAGTTGTCTTGTCTGCTTCTCTGCCTGTCTGCTGATTTCCGTCTCTCAATGAAACTATCACAGAGGAAAGAGAGAAATTGGAAAGGGAGAGAAACAGACATATGGAAGAAGACTCCTGATATTAAAGTTTAGTGAGTGAGATAATCTTAGACCAGTCCAGATTGCATATAAAGTCATGGAGTAGCTTTCTGGGCTCCAAGTCACTGGTGATGAACAACCAGCCAATCAGACGGAGACTTGTTTTGCCAGTTTTGTGTTTGTGTTTGCATGTGGGAGACATAAGGAGGAATATTGGACAGGCTTGAGACGCAATAGAGCAGCAGCAACAGCAGTTTTCATTACTTTCACCTTCCACACTTGTTTCCTTGTCATCCACTCTTTCACTCCTCCCTTCCCTGTCAGAGACTCATTTCCAAGGTTGATAAATTCTTGCACTAATATTTATAACATTGTGTGTTACATTAGTGTGTTTCAAGCATATTTTAGTCATGAGCATGGAGATTGATTCTTGACCTTGGGAACACACATCTGTTATGAAATACTCCAAACTCAAGGCTCACTTATTAGGCTTTTTTGAATTTTTTGACTGTATCCTATGGGCTTGTTCAGCCGTGTTCTAGGAACTTAATTTTTTACAGTTGGTTACATGTATTTCTCAATACTGAGTTCACTTTTTCAAAACTCTTCACACAGTCAGCACAACAGAAGTCAATGTGGACTAAACTATGGATCACTTTTCATTGCTTTGACAGAAAATCCATTTAATGACCATATCTTTCAAAATTCATTTGTAACTCAAACTCCAAAAAAACTTTGTGTATTTACAGTCCATTTTGGACATACAACACTGAGCGTTTATTTTTATTACTTGATGACCTCTATGAAAGACTTGTGCCAGGTGAGGATATGGGGCAAGTGAAGCGTAATCCAAGATGTTTTGTAATTGTATGGGGCAATGTGGCGTTTCACCATTCTCCCCAGTCACAGAGTGGTTTGCAGCCCTTCCCAGG
>LKNJ01004118.1:0-35540 GCA_002120245.1 Maccullochella peelii | reverse complement strand
GGATTCAAATTGATAAACCATTTTGTATATGTTTGACAGTTGAGTGGAGTTAATTTGATTATTTGATTTTCCTTTATTTTGACATGGGATGTTAAGTGTGGACAGGGTCTGAAACTTTATATGTAAAACAGCAAATATAACTTTTTTATGATGTTAAAACTTATATAATCTTTTAAAACAAAAGCATTTATATTAGAAATGAATATTAATTTTATTCACTCCTTCAAAGTGCCTGTGTTGCTATTGGTGAAATATTTAGTTGGCTGTTTATATTAATCTGAGAAACCTGAAACTAACATTACTTGACTGATCGATTACAAAAGATTCAACAGATTAGCTGGGAACATCACAAATGCTTACTGTAAAAGACTATATTTGACATATTTGAACAGTAGCTTACCCCACAGCTCTTGGTAGTGGAAGGAAACAATTTTGGGATCAGCGTCAGGGTGAGATCCTCTGAAGCTGATGAGCTCCGACAAATACTGGCATATAAAGTCGGGGATGTCGGTAGGCTGAGAGAAGAGTGTCGCTCTGGAGATACACTCCATCAGGCTCCTCAGTCCATACGGACACAAACTCTGGAAATTCATCTTTACGTCTCTTAGAAAGTACTCTTTCCTACTGTAACGCTAGACTGTGTGACTGTCTATCTGGACTGAGCTCCACTTATTGAACCCCCTCTTATAGAATGCCTTTATGATGTCATGGAATGTTCTGAAACAGTTTGTGTTCGAAGCTCTTTTTGTTCTTTTAGAATGTTTCCATTTCTGACTGTTTCACTTTTACTACTTTTACTAAGCTAACCTTGTCTGTCGCTCAGTGCTCACCGAGTAACATACACTCAGTTTTTAGAACTTTTTCACAGAACATAGCTGCCTGCTGCAGCTGACAACAACGTTACTGATTCAATCAAAACAGTAAAGTTGCAAGCTCGCAAACATTGAGCTGAATCATTCTATAAGGCTTTGAGGAGATGATGGGAACTGCAGAGTCTGTTATAATTCTCAGTGGGTTCACTTGTTTTTCTCTTTTTCCCTCCTGTTTCATCTATTAGACAAAAAGTGGAAGCCCACAGCATGGCAGCAGAGGGGGTGAAGGTTTCTCAGACATGGATGAATCCTGTGGTACTGAGAAAATGTTTGTTAACTGGCACGCTATTCTTTATCGCATCCTGTGCACTGAAAGAAACAGGCTGAGCCATTGGCTCTAGTGGGGATCCAGTCTGCTGGTGGAGAAAGCATCAAGCAGTTTTCTCTCATATTTTCTGTCTTAGGAATATACTCTGCAATACAGGTCCAAAGGCATCAACAGAGAGGGTGTTGGAGACATTATTTATTGCTCTAACCTGAGCAAATGTATCAACTTTTATTGCATAAAAGAATCCACATTAAATTAAAGGGAATATTTATTTTTGCATTAGAGGAAATTCTTTACTGAGAGTTATTGTTTGCCTAAATTGTTGTTAATGAAAATACACTGGCTGTCACAATACAAAAAGTATTCTAAATCACCTTGCATGATTGATAGTCATGTGAATAATTAATGCAAATAAACAAAAAGCCCATTGTACAGTAAAATAACCAGTGTAAAATATCAACCATTAAACAATCATGCAAAATGCAGCCTAAGCACCATCATCATCATTTACTGCACACCATCATCCTGGACTCCCATCGTCACAACATAAGTACACATAATGATGCACACATCACCATCAGACCCAGCAGTGTGATGAGGAGCGAAAGACAGAGTTGCCTCCTGGGCCTCCAGAAGCACAGCAAAGAGCAGTGTGAGCGGGAGGAGGTACAGTTTACAAAGGCAATACCTTGAGCTGTAACATGCACCCAGCACCCGGCCTGTACTGTTCAAGCACCTTGGCCTGGGAAAACGCCCCAAGCAGTGTTGGGCAGAATGGAGCAGACAGGACAATAGTGCCCTCTGGTGGTCAAGAAGGAAAGTGTTTCAGTTTAACAGTTTAAAAACTGAATGAGTGCTGATTTGAATTTCATAACTTGTATGTATTATCATATACATAAAGTCATAGATTGCTACAATTTACAATAAACAGTCACAGCCAAAAGAGAAAGATCACATGGCAACAGTATGAAGAAATGAAATAATAATAATAATAATGATATATAGCAACAATGTATATATATATATCTATATCTATATATATATATATATATATATATATATAGATATATATATAGATATATATTTGCTTAGCTAATGATCAACATGAATGTGATTGGAATCGACGAGTGTGGGTCACTTGTTTTTCTCTCTATCCTGTGCCTTACTTTGCAATTACACCATCATTGACAGAGCTGGTGTAATGCAGCTTCTTCTCATCTGAATTAATTGTTTTCCTCATCCATCATGGTTCATTAGCGAGCATTCTTCCCCCACCCCCGGAGCTCAGAGCTCGATATACAATGATTCTTTCTGCCTTCACATTCCTATAAAGGCTATCAAGGTTATGTTTACCACCGAGCTGGTAAACATAACCTGTCCCCATTCTAGCAAATAAAAACAATCTGTGGCACCTTTTATATTTTACGTTTACGATCATTTCCCAGAGCAGTTTGCAATGAGAAAGCAGCACGTGGACATGGAAATACGGCACATACCTCTTGACGGACGTGTTGCTCCTCCTCTCAAACTCTTTCAGTTAAAAGACGTTCACTGCAACTGGTCCATGTGTCCTTTAACAGAAATGTTCAAATCTTTGGAAACTGTTGATGGTTACAATCCAATTTAATCTCAAATAATGAAAGGAAAGGAAAAATGAAAGTAGTAATGAAACACCAGTATTACTTTTGGTCATTATATCCAGTGGCTCTGCAGTATAATAAGCAGTGTTGAACTGTATGACATGCAGCTAATCCTTTGAGCTCCTCCAGCGACTAATTGCTACTGCAGCAAGACCACCACTTCTAAAGCAAACAAATTAAAACATAAGTTATAATACAGCCAAATGTCCCTGTAATCTTTCTCATTAACACAGTAGAGTGGCTAAAGGGTTAATGATACCATCATTATAAGACGAGAGGCATTTATCTAGAGATCTTGTGACTGGGGATGGAGGGGGTTCAATATCCTGAGCGGCTTACTCTGCACTTTGATCTCCCTGGTTGGGAGTGATAAGAATTTTTTCCTTAGGGTATCACCACTGTACCACATTATTATTCATTATGAAACAAAAAAGCAGTCATGATATTTAGAATTAATCTGTTAGTCACAATAGGCTTTAATAACACATTGAATTCAATCTAAATTTGCCTAAACCCCAACAAAAACAGATAACACAGTATCAGCTACTGTCTCCATACGCTAATCTGTAGTTTTATATTACTGTGTTGCTTTGCGACAACCTTAGGTGGCACTAATACACTGCTTATGAGTTCTCTAGTCTTTATTTACTCTAGGGTGACTTGACTTGCTGAGCACACTTTCTCTTATGCAGTAACCCCGCCACACATCCATGTTGCTATAAACACTAAAACTCAGGAGCTGCTGAGTAAAACCTTTTTCACACTGACCACCAGCAGTTGAGGGATGAGTGTCATGACCTATAACTCATACAAGTCATTTTCAAGTCAGAGGCCTGTGTATCTACCCTGCAGGCCACTATCACCAGCTAGTTGTTATTTCAGTTTTGCCCTGAACATCATTTAGACTGAACCTGAAAAACAGCAAATAACGAGCAATATCCAAAATCTTTGCTGAGTTTTACAAGAAAACCTATTCTCACTCACAGCCCAATATACAATTACGTCAGAGCATACACAGCTCACTGATGCTTTGATATAAACAACTAAACTTGGTTTTTGGTCTCTGCAATATGTTTTGCATACTTGTTAATAAGATGTACAGTACAGATGGGGATGAATCAATAATGTGCAAGAGAAAAGTTAAAAGGTAAACCGTGGCTGCATGCGCTGTAGGCGTACAGTTGGATTTACATTCTAATGCCATACGCTGACATTTGCTTAAGAAAATGAATCATTCATGCAGGCAGCCATGCATATTCACAAAGCCACCAGGAATCCATTCCCAGGGAGTCCTCAACATACAGGCAGATGCACACTCAAAGACAAGGCCTTTTCATGCATACACGCACAAGATAATTACGCACACACAAGCTCACAGTCAATTACTCAAGTGCACTCTATGTCATTGCCTGTGAGGCAACTGTAAAATGTTTAACATAGCCATTCACTGTGTTACTTAATGTCATTAAGACTAGATTGTGATCATGTTTTTTCAGGCCTTTAACACCCTACATGTTTGCAAGAGGCTATATTGGACATTTATGGTCAAACATCATTATTCAGCTTCAGTTGATGAAATGATAACATCCTATGGTGTGTTTTATTGGTATTTCTATCATGTCAGCATTGTAGCTTACTTTGCATAAGCAATGAAGAAAAGTATGCTTAAAGGGAAACTCCGGTATTTTTAAACCTGGGCCCTATTTTTACAAATTTTGGGGTCGAAATGATCTTACTCTAACAAAACGGTCTGTCTCTGTAGAGATCCTTTCCATAATGTTGTCAGACACTTCAATTAACAGTCTGAGCCTGTCAGAGGCAAAAACAAACACTTTTAGTGGATGTACTTTTCAAGGGCGCAATTGCCCGCAAGGATTACGTTGCAGCCATTGCAGCCATTGCAGGCTGTTCGTGGATGCCAGCGGAGGCGACCTACTGGACCAATTCCAAAACTTTTGGTAGGTATTAGTCATTTAGACCCCACAATTTGTAAAAATAGGGCCCAGGTTTAAAAATACCGGACCTCAGCAGTACAATAGCCAAACTGCACAGAAAAATGGTGGTATTTGACATGCCTTATTCAATATGTTCCTAATAACAAACCCTACAGCCAGCTAGCTTTGATTTAAGAGCTTTAGTGTGTTGATGATATAAAGTTTGACTATCTTTGCTACAGCACGGCAAGGATCATACAAGAAGAGCAGAGAACAGTTAGTGAAATGTGACTTAATTAACACACAACTCTTACCTATTTGTTGCTGTAATCCTCAAATAATAGAACATTTTACCGCATTTGAATTTGAATGAATGTAACAAAAAATACCAAACACGAAGAAGTGTGCAGATTCAGTGCCCTGAAAGATGACATTCAGACATAGGAGACAAAATTAACAACATAAATATGCAGCTATCTTACTTGAATATTAGTAACAGGGGGTTATGATAAAGGCGTTATGTAGGGGTTGGGTTAAGATAAATAATGAGGTATTCTGTTGATTTGCACATATGCTGGTGAGTGGGGGAAAAAAACTAGCACTGCTTTGAGTAAAAACACATTTAAAACCTGAAATTAACATAAATTTATAAGGACCATAAACCATAAGTTTATATCTATTTTTGCTTTGCTCAAATATTGTGTCTGACATTATTACTGAAATATTGGTGAGCTTTGTTTGTTAACTAACTGAAATTTTAGCTTTGAAAACACAGGACGGGATCCAGACTGAAGAGTGTTGCCAGCACTTAGCGGTCCTACGGGAACTCCAATTGCACTGACGGGGCATTAATAGTAGATAGTTAACTGTTACAAGACAGTACAGAATGAATGATCGCCTGACTGTAAGCCAGGCATGGAGAAGGAATCAAGCATCCCTGTCTGGACAGAGAGAGACTCTGCCCTGCCCTGCAATGCTTTTTTGTCACCATATTTTCATCTTGTAATATTTACAGTGCGTTTATTTAAAAAACAATGGCTCTATTATGGCTGCTTTAAATGACTGTAACCTGGCAGTGTCACATGGACTTCAAATCAAAATATAAGAGCTTCATTCAGAGTGAAAACAACATTCTTTTTCAGTTTTGACACTACATGTATACATTTTTTTATACATAGACTATGTTTAATAGGCATTTTGTCAAGTGGGAGTGCAACTTACATGTAAAAAAAAAAAAAAAAAGTAAATGAGGACTGGATGGAGGCCACCTCCAGCAGCACACTCCTGCTGAGGCTGGCATTTGATTAAAGGAGAGAGCGAGAGAGTGTTCTGCTCTTAGGGCTGGCATCAACCAAAAAGTCACTTTTCAAAAAGGGCTATATAGCCTATAGGTGAGTCAGTACATATTAATTCTACTCCTCTGCTTTCGTACTGCTTTAAACGTTTCTCATTCTTGAGGTCGTGGCACCAGGTAGGGTTGCTTGCTAATGTCGCAGCCATTGTTTTTGCATTATCGTATCCTTTCTTGGGGCGTTTAACCATTTTAACGTTTCTTCTTTGCTTCTTCTTTCTGAATTCAGTGCATCAATGCACCAGACAGGACAGGGAACCACTATCAAAATAAGCTCTTGCATACTCATATTTACATAAACCTAATCATTAAACACTAGCACAGACATTTGTATGGCTTTATAGTAATTTCTTCATAATACATAGTGTCTTTCTTTCCTATAGTACTATAAAAAGCAAACACAAAAGAGAAGACTATCATCTTTCTTGTTGTTGCATTGTGCAGTTCAGCCACTAAGTGTAGCTGTAAGTCCACAGTAGAGTCAAACACCAGCAAGGTAAAAAGGCATGTACTCTGAAAGCCTCAGTTATCATCAGGGGCGCTTTTGGTTCATACGTTATATTCACACATTTACACTTCTGTGAAACCAAATTAATGAGTCTTACACTGTCGCTAAGCAGCTCCGCCACATAAGATGGGGGATAAATGCCTTCAGGGGCGTAGTGTACCAAACATTTCTGAGGGGGCACAGCTTCACTCAAACATGTGCGTGAGGAATATCAATACTGTACATACAGACAATAAAACCAAATGTTTGATTTTGTCAGTTGGATTCTTGAATGCAGCTCGCCCTGTGGAAGGAACTAAGAGAGTCATCAGGGCGTAATCTGTAACACTATTTGAATATTTCGACAGAAAGACAGAACATGAAGAGGAAGAAAAACTTCTATCGGAGACATCTTGAATATAAAATATTTGAGGTAGTTTAATTTTGCATCACACCAGTAAATTATTGCTTGTAAATGAGTCACTTTAAAGACCTTTCTTAATGGAAGGGAAACAGTATATCATCTCCCACAGGTTTTTTCAGTTGAAAAGGGATTTAAACCAGCAACTTTAGGTGACTAGATACCTCCCACAACCTGAAAAAAAGTGTTATTTTCAGGTTCAGTGCCCTCACTTTTTGATTATCCTGTTTGTTCTCATGTTTGTAGAAACAATCATTCAGTAAATAAGATCCTTCTTACAGTACATCTTATTTTCAGCATACAGTTATTTGTATATTTGTGACAACAAGAGAGGCAATAGAAAGCAATTACTAGCAAAGTAAAAGTACATAAATAGTAGCAATACAATGCAATTGAAGCTGCAGAAAGATTATTATTCATTATGTATAATTAGATTATTGTTATATTATTATTGGTGCATTAACATGGAAGCAGGATTTTAATGTTGCTCATCAAGATGGAGCTTACACACTTCATGGCTGCTGGAGTTTCACTACTGGGTTTCTGTTTTTCTTCACACAAATATTTTCACAATTCATTTATATAGTATAATATACATATTTAATATATATATAAAATCAAATCAATTAGAGAGATGATACATATATATCTATATATATAGATAGATCGTATATATAGATAGATCTATATATATAGATATATATATGTAAAATCTCTATTTCATCATTATTTATTATAATAGTTCTCTTCTGTGCTGCTGTGCTTTCTTCTGTAGCATGTGAATTTCCAATCAATAAATTCATATCAAAATTTTAACTACTTCGAATACTGTCACTTTATTAGTACTGTAATCTATAATAATGCATCATATTTTATAAGCTGGTCATATGTTTTATATGTAAACCCTTAATTTGTGCTTTCTAATAAATGTAATGAAGTAAGTATAAAGTACAGAAGGAAATGTTCAATTAAAGTACAAGTACCTGAATATTATACTAATGCACAGTACTTGAGTAAATGTACTTTCAACCACTGTCAACTGCACACTGTGTGCTGTGCAAAAAGAAAGAATAATAACGTCCAAAATTAGACACAAAGATGGCAGCCTTTTTTTAAAAGCAGTGAATGACACACAGAAAAGATTGAGAAGAGGACGCAGGGGGAGGGAGGACGGAAACACTTTGTTTACTTTGCTTGATCAGACAGCCATATAGTCATTTAGTTGGTTCCTAATTGCTGAGTAATCGTCTGATTGTAACCGTTTGCTGCTTGCAATCTGTGTTAGCAAGCAAATACTTTAATCAGGTTTATATCAAACAGTAGCCTGTAAAAACATGACATTTACAACAGAGCGCTATAAAGCTGTGTAAGCCAATCAATAAGCACACACACACACACACACACACACACACGCACACATACACTCAAACAAGCACAATGCATGATTTAATGTCAGCTTCTCTGCATGGAGCCGAGCCAAGCAGCAACACAGCACACCCACTAACTCTTCTCTCTCACTCTTCATCTCTTCTTTCTCTGTCTCTTTTGTCTTTCTTTTCATATCCCTGAATGGGAGACATATTTATAGTTAAATGTAAAGTGTGCGAATGAGGTCCAAATGCCAGATTTATTTATGACGATAGTTCATCAAAATTACTTGGCTTTTAAAAAAAAACCATTTAAATTATTTAAAAAATAATTTCAT
This sequence comes from Maccullochella peelii, assembly GCA_002120245.1. Classification (NCBI taxonomy): domain Eukaryota; kingdom Metazoa; phylum Chordata; class Actinopteri; order Centrarchiformes; family Percichthyidae; genus Maccullochella; species Maccullochella peelii. Next base: position 26,862 of record LKNJ01004118.1, on the reverse strand, counting down.
AATTGATTGACCTATTTACAGCATTTTTTGCTTGTGATTTTCCATATATACTAAAAGTATCTTGTTCCAGAGTGAAAAATAGCCAAAAGCCGTAGCGGGTAACCAAGTCAGAAATGTAATTCATTTTATTTTACTTCATATTTTTTACTATCTGGCCTTGTAAATCGGTGTGGAGTGCTCAAACTTTTGAAAAGCAGTGCAGTGTAGGTTGCTGAATCCCAAAAAATTAAGCTACTTTTTCATTTACATGATGACACACGTGTTTGTTTTACAGATTTTAACACCATGCTGGTATCCTGAACGGTTACAGTGTCATTGATTCTGCAAGTATATCATCACATTTCTGTGAGTCAATAATACGATTTTTTTACTTCCTGCTGCTACATATTCCTCACATCTCACACTTAGAAACTGCCTAGTGCATGTGTTCATTGGCCAGTTTTTATGTTGGTCAGTGAACACATCCACTGGAGCCATCTTAGGTTGAAGCACTTGCTCAGCAGCATCTTAGTGGTAACTAAAGGGGGAGGATGTTTCTGACTGAGATTTCTTACCAGTTTCAACCTGCCATTTGTGAGATCGTAACCACTTGATTTGTCACCACCAGCCCCCTTTTCAACCCGAACACTTCTCCCACCACCAATTAGCGCTAACTAGCCTGTAGTTGAGTATTTCTGTGGCTCTGTTCATGCACCACTTTAGTATACTCCAGATATCAGCCATTATATTATTGACTGACATGGCATTGAGCCTCCCTGGATTATCAATCAATTGTGTTTCAGTCTGTTTGGCAAACAGCAGCTTCTTTCATGTCATTAACTTTCCCTGCTGGTTATTGGATCAGCAAACACACTTTAGTGTGCATATTCTGCTCGAGCACCATCATAAAATCATACACTTAGCCCTCTGTACCGATGACTCAACCTATCAGGGAAAACACAGCATTGTAAAGTTCTGTGGGCCTAAATCAGTGCTTTATGGTGGTAAAACATTGGACATATTGCTTTTCTGTCTGTTTTGCTGCATCTTTATCTTTTGTCTGCCAATAGCGTCCTACAGCTGCATAATGGAGCGCTACTTCTCTCTAGTCAATGTACACATCTGTTTTCTTTCTTTGTTTCTTTTCTTTTTGGATTGATTGCTTACTTCCCTCCATCCTCACTTCTACTTTCTATAATTCAAAAATGCATGAAACTACTTTGGTCAGTTTGGCTACACAAGTTACCAACCCTCGAATTGGCCCAACATCCATCACCATGTTTCACGGCTTAGGTACTGACTCAGGTTATATGAGCTCTAACTAGCTTTTAGTAAGCATTCATCTTTATTGTACCTTTAACTGGAGTGTTCCTGGTTCACTGTATGTTATACCTTTGATGCAGATAAATGTCATTTATCCTCAAAATTAATATTTCTCCAGCTGTTTATTTTTGTTTTCCTAATGGGAACGTAATGGGAAAGACTGCTCTTTAGATTATTCACAGAACAAGTGATTTTACGATTACATGTAAATATTTTCAAAGCTTTTTTTCTGTAATTGGGATTCTGTGATAAATTCACAAAGTGCGGATTCTTTTTCTTCACTTTCTTCTTGATTTTGTCGAAATCAATATCCGTAACCAGCCTTTGCAGAACGGTGCAGTCTCATCTAGAATGATGCATACTAAATTCACAGCAACCACCCAAATTTGAAAACAAAATTCATTGGAAATCGGCCATGCATGTTATTACCTTCCATTTCCTTCTCGAGCATGTAGGCCGAAGTGATCCAAAACCTTTGAAAGACATGAATAAGTTAGAGTACATCCCTTTTGAGGTTTAAAATGATAACCCGCAAAGTATATGCAATGTGTTTACCTTACTTTATTTGTGAGAAACAAGTGTCACGAGTACTAAAACCTGTTGTTCGCAGTTCTAGTGAAGCACTGTGCTCTTATATTTTTTACAGCAGGGGGACCCTTAGAGGCCTCCGTTAAAGATCTTGACCGCACACAGTTTCAGCAAATGTGTAAATATGAAAAGGGGAAAATCTGCTTCCTTTAATGATGACAGACTTCTTGAGAAATGTAAGCATCATCACATTTAAACATAAATGGCCTGTTATGGATAAAACAAGGTTCACTTCTGCACTTGCAATTAATGAGAATCAACTGTTGGCTCGTTGACGCATACAGTACGTATCAAATCAATGCGATGTCTTGGGCATGATTTGATATCAGTCCTGATACCTATGAGCAATAATACACCCCTAGACCATAGTATTTTAGACGGTTGTTACAAGACAAAAACACTTTGAGGAATGTTTTAATGTAATATACTTTATTGTGGGATAACACTTTGACTTGTGCCCACTCTTTGTAATGTATTCCTGATTTGAACCAAGAATGAATTATGAAGTTTTGTGAACTTGGACTTTTTTTCTTTCTTTTTTTTAACCCTCTGTGTGTTTCAGTGTGCTGCCAAGAAAAGACAGCTTTGCCCTAGTTTGACTTTCTCATCAGAGCTGCCTCTATTTCATTTTGGCAGTTTTGCTCAGACTGTGAATAAAGCAGCGAGAGAATCCTCTGACACTGTAGATTGTAGATACATCTCCCATTGTAAAATAAATAAATAAATAAATAGATTTTTTTTTAAAAGAAAAGAAAACGCCTCCCGGTGTAAATGCTGCAATTTGCCTCTCAGCTGGTGGAGGCAGCTTTGACAACGGCTAAACAGCTCTGAGGCACAAAAACAATCAATACAGATTCTCTGCTCCATCCCGAGCCCACCTGCTCTCTGCTCCGAGTTCCACACAGGGAGGCAACCCCCACCTCCACCATCACAATCACTGTACATGTGCACACACACACACACATATGCAAACACACACACACAGCCTTCCTGTATCACATACCAGAGTTTTTAACCACCATGACCCTCGCACAGATGTATGCCTCACCTGGTGAAGACTGTCATCACGTCCCACCACAATTGTACATTAATAACGCTCTGATTTCTTCACTTCCACATGCACAAGGCTGATGTTTGAGTCTTTCAGTATTCACAGTAGGTGGTCCCTCTGTTCCCAGCCTCGCTTTCTTATATTGCCCCTGTTATTTGTGTGTGTTACTCCCACGCCCACTTCCAGGATTACAGCGCAGCTCGGCCATCAGACAATCAAGCAGACGCCAGACACACGCAGATTCCTCCCTCACACTTAGGCTATACACTTTGACTCCTCTTTTTCATATTGCAATGTTGTTGATGCACCCATGTTAATACTCAAGGTCCATTTGATTCATGTGTCAGGCGTGAGGTGGAGGTTTAACTGATTACATCAAACTCCAGTGTGGTAAAAGAGCACAAAGGTGTCAATCTGGGCCCTGTGATGGGAGATCAGTGGAACAGTAATGCAATGGTAGTGAGTTATTAAATGAATAAAGAGGCAGAGCTGCCGAAGAGTATTGATTTTTCACAGCTCCCTGAGGCTCCGAGGGCTTTCAAGGCAGGGGAAGGACACACACACACACACACACACACACAGGCATGGACACACATGTATGCACACATATACAGACACACACATACAGACAGAGAGAGAAAGGTTTAAGAGTGAAAGGATAATGGCCCCAGCAGTTGCAGTCTCACTTAAAACACAGTTTGGGCTCTCAAGGTTTCCCACCAGTCACCGATCGCCTGATAAAAGGACTCATTCGGAACCAGCCGCGTTTTGTTCTCTTTTTGCTCGCCTCAGCTGTAATGCATGCACTCAGCGCTTTGCACAATGCTAGCCACACTCACACACATGCTCTAGTACATGCAGAGAAGCAATATCTGTGTTTGTAGCAGCTTCCCTAGCCACCTGGGGCTCAGAGGAAGGGGGGGGGGATCAGTTAAAAACCTCTTAATCATAAAAAGATGAAACATAATAGGTTTAACAAAAGCTCCAGTGTGATGAATGGACTTATCTGATTAAGCTGAACGATTTACTCTGAAGGTGAATGAATACCAGGAGCCTCCAGTCAGAGTATCAAAATACAATTTTGCTTAACTAATTCTCAAAATACACATTATTTGTGTATTATCTTGACTGAAGCACAAATCAATGATTTTCCTGATTCTGCTCGTAGTAAGCCACGAGTATGCATGGCTAAGTCTTAACCGCCCGAAGTTGAAGTGAGCTCTCCACAGTCATTTTGTTCGACCACACTGGAAATACACAAACCGTGGCTTCTGTGTGTGTCAGTTTGATGAATGCCTGGGGCATTTTCGCAGAGTGCAAATGTGAGGAAGCCGAGATCCATCTTGATTTCAGGAGTCCATCGGAGTCCATAAGGGGAGGGTCAGTGTCCATCTGTTAGCTTGACGTGACACCGAGCCTGCACAAAAGGAAAGACAGACCACTGACCTCACTGTGCGTGCTTTTGAATTTCTACAGGGATCCAACAGTACAGAGACATGTATCACGTCTCCCCTCCTCTCTGTTTTCTTTCCGTACACTCTTAATTATTTTTGTTACGGTGTAACAGTCCAGCATCCACAGACATTCAAAGTGATTCAGCCTTTGTAATGAGTCCTGAAGGGCCTCTTGATTGCAGGAACATGAAAAAGATGCAGGCAATTGCTGGCGTCTTGTCTCTATTAGATGTTGGAGCTCTGTCTTATTGATAAAAACCTTTTCTCCATAATGGCCCTAATGTATTTTCTTTCTTCTTTGCCAGTCATGGCAGATGCACACGTCTCTCAACAACACTTGCGTCTTTGTACTTTTGTAGGCAACAGAAAAATGTGTATTCACTGACTGATATTATGAGTAATAAATCCTGTTGAAACCTTGTAAAAGGTTTCTGACTCATTCATGCAATTATGAACATTATGAAGCAATTCACGCTTTCGTACAGGGGTTACAGGCTTGACAATGACTTTTTTTTTTGGCCTTTGTCAGATGTACCTCATGTGAATTTGAGGCTGAGAGAGGAGGCTTTGTTTGACTCTGACAACGAGGCTGTAATGGAGTGCTTTTTAGGTGAAATGTGAACAGAAGACAAAGCAGATATACAGACATGTTTCTGATATGATGAGTCTAATAAAGTTGAATCAGTGAAAGATTAGTCTACAGCTAAACCCAGAAGAATAACTTGCTGAATGTCACTGATATTATAAGCGCAGGACTTGAAACCACTTTGCGTTATGGTTTGACTGTGAGTGATCAAACAATTTTACATTTCAGCAGGGAAGTGAATGGAGCTATTCACACTTCACAGCCTACCAACAAAAAATAATAATGTACAGAAACTTATACCGGCTCTGCAGCTGCCGGGTTCCATCTTTATTTATGGAGAAGTACATTTCAGATGCAGTTCACAAGCGAAAAGCATCCAGCCGGACAGATGCAAATCAGGACAGAGAGGATACAGGCTGAACAAACAAAAGACGGAGAGGCAAATAGACTAGGGTAGGACAGACAAAAATCCCACTTGCACTCAGCTGCACTGTCTGAGCACATTCCCACCATTCAGGCTGCAGGGAAATCAATAGTTTTCTTTACCACATACAGATGATTTTTTTTTCCAGGGTGGACTTGTGTCCGACTGAAAGATTCAACATTTCTGCATTTGGAAGGAGAATGGCCTGCTAAACCTTGAAAGATGAATGATGAACAAGAATAGTGTTGTGTTTCAGCCCTGAGCGCAGATGCTTCCTTATGTGTCCTCTTATCTGTGAAACATTTGGTACAGGTTCCTGCATCTGTCTCCATGCAGATGTACACCGTGCTGTGAAAACTCGACTGGATCTAAACTTTCACCAAATCAAGACATATACTTTGTTCATCATCACACTTCTTTGATAAGTAATTAATTGTTTCAGTTGTTTTTTAAGCAAAAATGTCAAACATTTGTTGGTTCCAGCTTCTCAGATGTGAGGATTTGCTGCTATTATTTTGTCATATAGTAAATGAAATAACTTTGTGTTTTGGACTGTTGGTTGGACAAAAAATGTCCATTTAAACACTTTGGGTTCTGGGAAACTGTGATGAGCAATTTTTACCATTGTTGGACATGTGATACACTAATCGGGAATATAATCTGCAGATGAATCAATAATGAAAATAACTGTTAGTCCACAGTATTGTGTGGACTGTATCTGCGGTACAACTGGTCTTCCACCATGACTTTTTCTCTAAACATGTCCATATATAATAGTATATAATTAATAGAAGCTTTACTTTTCTCAGTTATATCAATCCAAGTATTATTTGGATTTGTGAATTATTCGTTTTAAGGCAAAGTGTCCATTCCAGTAGAGGGATCAGAGGGCAGGACTCAAACAGGTGGGAGTTTGACTGTTTTGCAGCCTAATCCTAATTTTATGATATTTATAAAATGTATATTTGTCCAAATGGCTTACAATGACAAACTGCCTCAACACAACACTGATGAACCTTAATTTTGCCAGATTTCTATCACAGCCTACAATCTTGAGGCTGTCAGGGGAGATTCCTCAGTCTTGACTGAGCCAGGAGCCGCTGCCAGCGTGTATTGCTTTGTTGTTCAGACAGTAATTACAGACAACGAAGAGAGTTGTATCCACAGGTGCTGTATATCTAACAACACAGAAGAATTAATGCAGTTAGCGTGGGCCGCTGCAGCACTGTCTCCTGCTGAGAGTGTAACCCAACAGGCCTTTAATGCAGAGTGGAGCTGTGAGGACTACCAGCCCACGGTGAGCTGATTCAATCCTCCCCTCCTGCCTGTTTTAACACAGGATCCTTTAATGCAGCCCTAACAACATTTGGGGAGTATTTTTAAACAAAATGAAATTGCAGAGGCGCCACCTCCGTCTGCCTCGGTGTGGCGTGGGATACAGTTCCCCCAGTTGAGCATGCTCAGAGAGGCTGCAGGAATTTAAACTCCTACTAATGAAGATGGGGGGAGTGCTGTTTCTTCGCTATAGGATTACATTGTCATACAGCACTATAATGCAGCAGAGTCCAATATGGACGGGAGTCTCATGCAGCGTGGCACGAAGGCACAGAATAGAATCGAAGAGTAACATTTGACTTCATTACAATCTGATTTAATTAGATTACAATCAAAATTTTAGTCGATGCAATTTGCTAAGTTGAACAGGTGGAGGCAAGTGACATTTTCAACAATCAATCATTTGTTTTCATGATAGTTTTTCTACTTTACTAAAATACATACAGTTTGCGCTATTTGCCGACCTAGTCATCAGATGATCCGTGGACCCATCTGTATTTTGTTTCTGTGTTTGAGTGCCCGTGCACACATGTTCGTGCACACGTATGTCCTGTGTGTGTGTGTGTGTGTGTGTGTGTGTGTGTGTGTGTGTGTGTGTGTGTGTGCGTATGCATGCGTCTGGATGTGTGTCGTCTCATGTCGTGGCAACTGTAGCCTCTGAATGTTTGATGTGACCACTGGTGTGAGGAGAGGATCTGGAGTCCCGAGGTCAAGAGGGTGTGCTTTGAGAGAGAGGCACAGACGAGGGGGACTCCTTGATGTTTGTCCTGTCGATAGCTTTTCTCAGGGGAATATTCCTGTCTGACTGTGTGTGGGGCTTCCATCTTGCTGGCCTCCAATTTGTCTGTGTGGCCTGCCGATATGCGCTGGCTTAGCCCCTAAACTGCTTGTGTTTGGTGTCTTGAATAGTTCAGCAGTTGTGAGAGTATGAACCCAATGCAGTTAGAAGGAGGTCATTTCTCACCATGGCCACACATGTCAAAATCTGGGGATTCAGGTGAATGTTACGTATCCTCGTGTGATTGGATGTCATGTGTTACAGTGCGTTAATGGAAAAACATAGCAGAGTTGTGTGCAGGTAGCCCAGTGAAGGCTGCGTGTGCCAGGTTTACTTTTGCAGCACGATGTGAATACACAGGGGGAGCTATGGCTCTATAGGTTCCTCTGGGTGAAGACTGTTGCTGTCACCCAGTTTCACAAATATCACCACCCTATGTCATGAGGCTATAGAAAGCCAGGAAACACAGCTTTCTGCACAAGTTATGGTGTTCTTTTTGTTTTTGTTTTAAATATTAAGTGCAGTTTTACCTGATTAGGCCTTCACAGACAGAGGCAGACAATAACAGGCAACGTGTGATATAAAAAAGGATTTGAAATGTGTACTTTTTATTCACTTTAGATCAGATGGCTATGTATGGCCAAAGTTGTGCATATTGACTCCAGGAAAGCAGTGGATGGATTTACAGATGGTTTTGGGGGTGGGGTTGCAAAATTCACAGTTATTGGATTCAGTTTTGGAAAATAATATTTATATACTGTATATAAATAAATAAAAGAATTGATCTAAAATGGTGATTATCTGGCTCGCCCACACACAGCTGAGCTGAACACTGTATTCTTAAGTGCTAAAAGACAAAGATTTCTTCAGAAATCTCAATATCCATTTCTTCATGTGTTGTGAGAAAACAATTCTCTCAACACGGTCAAAGTATCATTCAATATTAGTAATATACCAACCACTTATCAATCAATCAATAATGTTACTGAGAGGTTCTCCAGGTGTTGCGTGTGTGTGTGTGTGTGTGTGTGTGTGTGTGTGTGTGTGTGTGTGTGTGTGAGCATGGCAGTGCCTTTGTGTAGAGACAGCAAGAGAGAGAGAGGTGGGGGAGGTTTAGTAATCCATTAAACAGTCCCTCCATCTACAGATTAGGTTAGGCCATCAGGAGATGGCTCCTTCACTCTGAGAGAGGGCCGAGGTGCGGGTCAAGCATTTAGTAATAAGCTCAACTGTCCTATAGTGACATGTTACCAAGGTTACCAGGCTGACCCTGTCCTAGCAACACCTCTCCAAGTTCCTGCATCACACCGCAGATACTGTGACAGTGCACACACAGGTGACATGTTCACACACACACACACACACACACACACACACACACACACACACACACACACACACAGGTCATAGCACTTTCCCCCACTACCGTAACTATCTTTCTACATTTCCTCTCTTCATGCTTCCCTGAATTCTTGGGCTTGTCCCAACAAGACCTCGCCCGTCCTCTCGCGGGATGACAGTTTCACATGGCCTTTTTGACACTCAGTAAAATAAAAGCCTTCAACTTAAGAGCACTGCCAGAGGTCAGTTTAGGTGTCTGATACCAACTGTGATACAACTGCAGGGTCATCTCTCTTCTGGACGGTCAGGGGGACTCCAGCCTCGACCACTAGCCTCGATGGCCAGCGATGGCAGCGTTGACGCCCCGCAGAATGCTGATGCACCATTTGTCTGGGCTATGTTCTGGTCCACATGATGGATGACATGCGCTGATGCACAGGCTCTAAGTGATTTGGGAAGATTGAAGACACCCAATTCACTTACAGTAGCTTTGCTCGCCATTCCATAACCAGGCAATCAGAGCAATGGGCACGTGTAAAATGTACAAGTATGTGTTGGATATACCAGACCTGCTGCTGCGTTACGCTGTCCACCTGCCTCCTGTCAGTACACAAACTTAATGGATATGTTTATTTTACACCTGAGTATTACATTGATGTTACAAACTCGTTTAGATGTGTGTTGTGAAACAAGCATTAGGGATGGGCGGATCGATACCTACATTTCAATACTACCGATGATAAGTCCTGTTTTGAGTATCAATACTAGCATCAATAGGATCGATACCATAAACATATTTTTCACATTCTTGGCACATTAACACGTCTTAGTGCTGCATTCTCTGCTTCTCTGCACCTCGTTCATTCACACAAGGAACATTTACCATTTATTTACTATTGAAAACTTGTGTTTTACTATGCATGATCAGTGAAAAGAAATGCCTCATGTTTCAGTGGTAATGTAAAATATGTATTCAGAAGCCTATTAATGATTATTTTAAACTCATAAAACATGACATTACATTAGCTGCTTTTAATAATAAAAATTCAAAAATTGATATTTGAGATTACTTGGAGTTAGAACCAAATTCTGTGGTATTGCCCACCCCCATCCAGTAGATACACATTGGTTTGGGCTATTAGTCAATGTATAGATGTAATCTGAAACATTTAAAGAACTGTAACCTGCTGTTTGTGCTGTCAGTCACCGTTTGCTCCAGTTTGAATTTAAGACAACTGAGGTTCCGTGAATTCGTTTTTTATTTTGTACAGATTTTTACCAAAGATATCTGCATTTTTAAAAGGGTCAAATCGGTTTAAACACATTTTCTGTGTCCGCACACAGCTAAACGCTGTTACTGTTCAGCACAGTTTACAGTAAACAAGGTTCTCTGCAACAAATACAGCTCAGAAAGTGGAAATAGTGATAGAATGGATACAATAAATGGGGAGAAAATGCAAAAGAAAATTGATTATTATTCACCTGGATAAACTATTTCAGATATATAATATATATTCAAATAAACTGATACATTTTTAGACTTTTTTTCAACAAAATTGCCTAAAGCCCTGAGACAACCTAACATTGTACCAGTGATATAGATTTAGTTTCAATGATGTTCTAAAATTAATTATATAATCATTTTTTCTGCTCTTCAAATTTTAATAACTAAAAAAATGTATGTATGTTTTATCGACTGAAGACAACAGAAATAACAACAACATTAATAACTTTGTGTTTGTGTTACTCGAGTTGTAAAAGACCTGTTAATTTCTGAGGAGGAGCAGGTTCCTGTTGGTGAAGTTGTTTACATTTGGATCGTTGTACCTTTAATTTGTATGCGAATCTATGAGCTGTCTGTTATTTTTCTTCATATGACGCCCCACCCCTGTCTACACTACAATATTTCCTGTCTCCAACTCTTTAATGAGGAAACATATGCTGAGATGGGCACTTCCTGAATCAAGTGCTACAAGATGTTATGCATCCTGCATTACAGCAACAAAAAGATGAGAAAGTATTGATCATTATGTAGCAGGCCGCGTACTTTGAAGAGTGCAGGATAATCACCTATGTTTGGTTGTTTTTCTCTTTAGGCTCCTTTCATCGCGTTGAATGTGATAGTCTGTGTATGTCCTTGATGATTTTGGCATTGATTTTCTCCACAGTGCCTCCACTGATTTCCTTTTGATGAGCCATTGAGTAATTCCATTTTAATTATATGTGTTGACTGAGGATGATGACGCATGACTAACTAACATGAACATTTCTTGGGAAACTTTTTTTATTGATAGATCTTGTAACCTCTGCGTTTTCTGTGCAGTATTGTCAGATATTTAAAAAAATGTTTTTAAAAGTTTCCTATAAATTTGTGAAAAGTTTTAGGTAACACTGTCCTGACCCATCCTTATTCTACAGTTAATCGAACTGTTCCTTTTTTAGTTCCTCCCCAATGTGCCTGCTCTCCTAAGGCCTTAAGAGCCAGTGTTGAATGTTTTAATCCTTCCTTTAGAGTGTTGAATGTGAATGTCATTGAATGTCCTTCATGAATTTGCCATTGATTTTTCTTTTCCATAAAGCAGTTTTCCTCAGGCTATGTGACAACAACAGCTACAGGTAGCTGGTTCAAACAGGGGGCAGTAAAATGAAAACTGCATTTGAATTTTTTTTTTGTCACATAATCCTTATCAAAATGGAACAACCCCAGTAGAAATATAGATTATTATTTTATGGGCGCATCTAAAAACACAATATCGTGATCCTTTTATGTATGTGCCGTATTGTTAGGTGTGACTGCGTTAATCAGTTTTATGTTTTTAATTGCATGAGAAGTAAGAGACTTAACTGACCTTGTATGGGAAATAAAAAGAGTTTTTGTAAAAAATCTTTAAAAAGAAGTTACTTTTGGCAATTTTGTTGTAGCAAAATAAAATTCAGGCAGGAAGCAGACAAGGAAAAGAGGGATGAAGAAAAGAAGGATGGTGTGAGAGAGAGAGATGAGTGTATTTTTAGCTGCGTATCTGTCACACGTCTTTCTGCCTTTGATAGCTGGTGTCCATCAGATCTCTGGAGCGTGGCAGCCTCAACCTAGAAGCTACATTGGGGAGATGCACTCACACACACACAGACACACACACACACCTACTTAGGCACTTCTCATAGGTGAGGGACGTGGCAAAAACGAGTGACAGAAAGGAAGCGGAGAAGATGAAGACAGATAACAAGGCGTTTGGTTCTTAAACAAGACATTTACTGAGGATTTGTATTGGAATAAGATATAGTATTGTGAATAATAGAAACACCACAAAACTTTTATGTGATAAACAAACATCATCGCCTTCTCCTGACAGACAGCCTGCAGTATCATGCCGTGACAGGTCTTCCTGTCCTTGGTCTTTAGGGTCTAGGAGTTTGTCAGGCAGTTGGCCTCCTGGGAAGAGACAGAGAGTCTGGACACTGGAAAGGTATAGATCCCCCTCTCCCTGTCAGCCTGCTTCATTAGCCTCAGACACACCACATACACACAGGCAGGCACACCCACACGTACACACATACTGTACATACACAAAAAATACCTCTTTTTTTAATCTTAAAAGTGCTGCGTGTAACATCTTAAGCCTAAACTGCACTGCACAATCAGTGTGGAAAAATTTGAACCAAAAGTAATGCTAGACTTACTGTATATTGCTCCCTTCATACAATTAATGCAGCTCAAATGCTTTACAATGAGAAGAAACCAGAAAGTGGCTGAAAGTTTACTGCAATTGATGCTTTAAGATGTTGCGTAAAAGCTCCCTGAGGTTGTCTCACTAATGGTACTCCATGGTTTAGGAAAGAAACTGCTTCGGTAATTTTCTTCTGACTGTGGTTCTGTACATCTGCAGTGCAGGATTTCAGAGTGAACATGATGCCGCATAAAAAAAGGCATTTGCAATGTAAACTGGTCCAATTTAACATTTTTTGTTCAGTACTTTCACTGCAGAATTTGACTGAATTGTAGCTTCTCAACACACTGTTTAGGCATACCAGTAAAACGTGCATTGCAATATTCTGGCCTGCTGGAGATGAATCATTAATTAGCTTTTTGGCATCTCTGGTTTACAGTCTTGTAAATGCTGAACAATCACAAAGGACCGCATCATGCTGCTGCAGTGTTTTGTGTTCAAATGTCTTGATCAATGTTGCTTGTCACCTCCCCTGCCCTGCTCTCCACTGGTCGCTGTGTCATGATGCAGAACTGCATATTTGTCCCGGAGAACACAAATAGAGAACGTAGTGATAAACACACAGAGCCCAAGTATTAATATAAAATAAGATGACAAAGTAAAAAAGTTGAAAGACTGCAAAACTGGTTATATTAAAAACCCCAAGAGAAACACTTAGATCTAAAAGCAGAAAGATATGAATAAGAGAATATTACTGACAGCAACAACAACACAGTAATGGTACGATGCAAAAAATGACACAAAACTCATAAAATAACGTGTGAGAGGGGAGAAGGTGGGACGGAAACCAGACTGTAGGGTTTGCAGCTCTCCTCTCCACAGGACAGGAGGCCCGGTTGCCATGGTGATGCAGTATTTCTCCAGAATTGCACATATTGATTCGCAGAGGCGTCAACGGCCAAGCAGGAGTGAGAAGAAAATGTGTGTGTCTGTGTGTTTTGGGGGGATGGGCTGTAGGGGAAGAGGAAAGAGAGGGAGAGAGCGTATTGGAGCAGAATCAGCAGACAATGACTCGTGGTGCTATACTCACGCGCACACACGCACGTTACATGTACCTTCATGGGATGGTCCCTAAACAGCTGTGTTTCTGGTCGTATTGGAAATATATTTTGTTCGTGTTTTGTTTTGAAGTTGCTCTCGTAAGTGATGACATCTGTCACCCCGGACTGCACATAATGTATAATTTGAGTGTGTGTAAATGTGTGTTTTCTGATGTACATGCTTGTTAGTTTACACATGAAGGCACACTGACTTTCTCTGAGCCGAGTGATACACAGAGAACAGCTCAGAAAACCGCTCGTAGGCAAACACCAGTTAAAGCAAAAGATCCCGCCTGAAACAGAATTCACATGTGTTATTCCTTGTATGCTTGACAATTTAATCAATATTTGCACGCATGAAAAACTGTCTTCAGTCTGTGATGTAATCAGAAGACAAAGCCCGGAGCTGTTTCACCGATAATTACTCGAGAATGATTTGGTCAATACCTATAGAGAAATGTTAACTGTAAATGTAAAAAAAACATTGTTTCCACAACTTTACAATCTGGCTTGAAACTGAAAAGATACATATCCTGAAATTGTCCTTAGGCTTTATCACAGTGCCTGCAGTGAAGTAGCTCCAGAAATGATTACTTGAACAGTTTTTTTCAATGACGTGGCCCTGCTGTAGTGGGTTTTGAGGGATTTATTCAACCATACAAAGCTAAAGGTGTCCAAGATTAAAGCAAGAGTGAAAACATGAAGTTCATGCATTCAGTGTTGGGGTATTGTCAAAAAAATACCACATAACAGAAAAAAACTCATTTTTATTCTTTAAACATTACCATATTTAGTAAACTGATGAAAAGACAATGAGAACAAAACCAAAGTTGGACACTACCTAACAGTAAACAGCTCTAAAGTAGACAAATGACTGCAGTAACTGTATGATTTCACCTTGTGTATTCCTCATCAGCCTGAAGCAGCAAAGCCAATGGAAAACTAAGACAGAGCACATTCACTCCGGCATGTATGTGGTATTTAACAAAAATGAGGGCCATTAAATTGGCGAGCAAGCAGAGATGAAGGGAGCAGGGAGGCTGTTTGAAAAGCTGTGTGGATGCGAAAGCTGAATTCCTTGAACGCTGTTTGAAAACTGTAATCCCAGCCGAAAGGTCAAAAGTCTCAGCAGGTTTTTTATTTGTGTCTTTGTGCTGCTGTTTTAAGCCCAGGACACGCTTTGTACTCCGTTCAAAGAGCAACATGAGGGGTCTGTGAGGGGATTAGTCTGAATGATGACGGCGAAGGCAGTGCAGTGTGTGGGCGTGTGAGCGTGTGCAGACGCACATGCATGTGGGCGTGCTGCTGCTGTCATATTAAAACCTTGTAACTGTAAAAGTAAACTTTTCAGGAGCGAACATAAAAACAGAGGAACTTTTTTTCTCACCACTGACTGCAATATGAAAAATGACTCTTACAGGGTTGTGTTCTGTTTCATTATAAATGTCAAGTGAAGTTAATTTTATTTCTATAGCCCAATATCACAAGTCCCAATTTGCCTCAAGGGGCTTTACCCTCTGTCCTTAAACCGTCGATTCGGATGAGCGAAAACTCCCCAAAAAAACTCTTTAACATGGAAAAGAGGACACAGAGACCTGGAAAGAGGACAGGCCACACAAACACAGAAGAAGACAACACCATTCACACAGAGAGGAGAAACAAACCAACACACAGTGGGAGAGAGAGCCATGATAACATGCAAACTAGGGGGAGAGGGATAGAGGCTGAATCTCCTGGAGGACGAAGATCCAGATCAACGACGAGAGAGAAAGAAAGAGGTCCCAGGACGACCGATGGTCCAGCACAGAGAAGCCTGAGTGCAAGAGAGGAGAAGGAAGGCAGTGGACGGTTAGAGAAAGATTCTGCAAAAAGTTTGCAAAAAAGTTTGCAGTCTCTTGTTGAATTCTTGTCGGCAGGATGAACATGGATATGGGTGGATATAACTATATATACATAACTATGTACTAATGTTCATAGATTAATTGAGACTGAGACCAACATTGGAAGTAAAGTGGTAACAGGTACGAGACCTGACGTATGGAAGGACAAGTACTAATTGAAAGTTAAAGCACAGGTTTTCAGCCATCAGGTCTTGTTAGAGCAGACTTTTTACTTCATCCTGAGCTACTGTCGACCTTTGAGGTTTTCCCAAGACGATAAAGTAGATAAGTAGAAAACGTTCTCTCTATTCAGCCATTGGAAGTTATAAGTAATGGCTTGGTACTTAGTTGGTAGAATTTTGAGTTATAATCGTCTTCTTCTAGTCTGCAACATTAGACTTAACTGCAGTCCTAATGGAAGATAGTTGCTAGATAAGTGCGTGAAGGGAGCATCTACAGGGAATGGCATGAAAGACTCCTGGAAAACTAGTTCTCTGTAAAGACTACAAGAGTGTAGGTTGTATCACTATACAAGAAAATGATTGTATACCTGAAGTGATAACGCTAAAAGCCCTCAGAGACCATACACATCGTCAAAGTCTTCACAATCCTTTTTTCACAATCGTTTTTTTCACGATAGAACATATTGATGATCTAAAACCAGACTACATCAAAATACTTCTATTCCGTTATAATATCCATTACTTGAATTGCATACAGTAGAATCATTCAAGTAAGTACATTAATTTATACGAAAATAACAAAAATGTTCATAAATGCCTTTTTGGGGAATTTAAATAACCCATTTTTTCCTTCCGCGGTTCACAGCCTTCTGCGCACTGAAATAAGAAATGCTGAAGCCACAAAGGCACCCTGTTATATTGACCAAACAGGAGCATGTATTTAAAGAAATTATGTTTAGTAATCAATAAGGAGCCTTTACCTCCAGCACTTCAACATGCAAGGTCTGTTTTGGGTAATATATTTTGTGACATTGCACATGCATATATGTGTTAAATGATAACAAGTAACATAAATCTTGATACTCTGCTTACTAGGACCCTAAATTAGTTTGGAAAAAGTTTTCTATGAGGTTTGTTTCGGACAAGACTCTTTATACATAGTTTTGTAGCATTGAATTGCATCAGAATTACAGGGGGTTTTTTTGTGCTCTTGCAGAGACACAGTGAAAGTGTTGTGTCTGGTCGTGATGACTGTTTTCATAGCAGGTGTTTTCTATATTTCAGCGCTGCAGTTTCCTATGTCTCCATTTGTTTTCTGAATGGTTGGTCAGAAGGGAAATGGTCTCTCTGCTCTTATAATGAGAGAGTTATGAGAGGCATCAAATACGTGCATGTCAGCAGTTAAACCCACGTACACAGAAATGCCCGATGTCTTGTTAGCAGAACTGGATTAGCATGTTAAAGGAGTGCAGCGAAAAAAAAAGCATGGCCTGTACAAAGCAAAGTTGCGCGCACACACACACACACACACACACACACACACACAACACCTCTTCTCTCTCACACTCTTTTGCCCTCTTTCCCACTCTACATTCAATGTGGCATGCTCATGACTGTGAGAGGGGGATAGTGCATGTATGTATGCATGCGTGTGTGTTTGTGTGTGTGCCCATGTGTCAGTGTGTTTATTTGTCTTTGTCTGCATTGTTATTGTGATGGTGTGCTTGGAGACATTGTTAGCCCCTACAGAGGATTGCTGCCGTGTGTTTCAGCTCAAGGTCTCAGCCTCCGTCTCCGGCTGTGGTCTCAGCTCCTTCCAGCTGCTCCTGAAAGCTCCACTCTGCCTGAATGAGCTGCTAACCTTGGCACCAAATCAATATCAGCCAAACTCTTTGAAGAATCACAGATGGAACTGGCCTCACTGCTCTGTGCTTTCGGTGCTGTGCGATCAGTGTGTGTGTGTGTGTGTGCATGTGTGTGTGTGTGTCTGTAATTGCTGCCAGCCTCCCTTTCCTGCTTGGCCTGCGTCCAGAGAGTTGCACAGTGTGATGGTGGAGTGTCTGCTCTCATTCATGATTGAGGGTGAGTTTAGGATTGGCTAAAGACACCCCACCCACCCCATCCCTTCTCAACAGCAGACACATACTGTAAGCCTACACACAAACGCATCATCGTCATCATCTTTCATTAGTTTTATTCATTCATCATTAATTTAACATTTTGATCAGTTTCTTCATCTTCCTGCCCTGCAAGTAAGAAATGAGGTGATGCTTTCTTCATTCCTTGCAGCCGTCTTTGTCCTTCACACACTCACACATGCGTACTTCCTGTAACCCAGGCCGGTATCATCTGATCTGGGTGTTGCTGAAGCTGATCGATGGTTGTGTTGAAATATCTCAGGGTATGATGGGATGCTGCATTCACACAGGCACAGAAAGATATCAATAGCCTGGACGCTCGCACCCATCATCTCTGTTTCCAAATACAATTAAATAGCTTCTTTTACACAAATGCACTCTGTGCACAAGCAAACATTCGTACAAACAGATACACACTTGAATAGATTTTTACAACTGATATACTGCGCAAATGCCAGCGCTGGTGTTATAAATGAAGAGCCTGAACAGATATAATAAAGTGTTGAAAATTGATACATTTCTAAAACAGAACCAGTCAAAATAGTGTTACCTTTCAAAGAACAAAACAAAGTAATAAATAGGGAAATGAAGTGGTTCCAAGGAGGTCAGATGATCAAGGGAGTGACTTGTTAAATACACTTTGGCAGCACAGATTCTTGCCAACACAGGGTTTGAACTCAGGTTGTTCAGCCAGCAGGGTTGACTGATACAGGACTGGTATATTATGCTGGCAGTTACCAGGACTGAACACTGCAGATTCATGATTTAGTTTTCCTCTGAAATACATTCAGCTACATCAAAAGCAATACCCGAAGAGCTACTTTTTATAGAATCATATGCTGATACTGCCTCATGTGTACTGTCTAATGCTAACTAAATGAATTCAATCAGGTCATCAATGTTAAATTCTCCTTCATTTCAGTCAGTAAAGGAATGTCGTTCAGTAAAGTGGTGTTATGTGGTGAATATGGAAGGTTAGGTGGTGAATATGGAAATCCTGTACCATAAAAAGCAACTCCCATTCAATGTATAGGATAAGATTCATATTTGAAGCTGTACCTTGGTTTAGAAGTGCCATCACATCCCAAACAAGCAGGAACATGTGATGGTTGTATGCCTGGAAGCAGTGTTAATTATTAAATGTTATACTGCTGTGCCATCCAGAACAGCATATCTTGTATACCCTTATACCAACAAGTAAATCAATAATGTGAGAGTAAATATAAAGTCGTCTATGAGTGTTTAAATGAGGAGTTACTGGTTGCAGCTTTAAGTTCAATGTTACACAAGAACATGTTCAATCAGAGAGTCCTTTAGAAACAGATAAGAATAGAGACTTGAGCACTTTCCACTCATCAAAGCTGCTGAGGGCATATTTGTCCGTCTTCTAACTTGAGTATTGATGGGAAGGACAGCCACACAATAACAAATATATTCCTCTGATTGTATTCTGCCATCGTTTTTCTTTGTCTCCTTCTTTCTGCTCTCCCTTCTCATTTCTTTACCCTTCCTCCTGTCCTCATTATTTATCTTTAGTCTATTCTATTACCTTCCCCCCAGTTCTTATGCCTTCCTGCCTTCTTGTATTGATTTTCATTTATAGGTTTTCATCCTTTTCACTCCCATTTCTCTGCACTGATGGCACCTTGCAGCTTGCCTCTCACTCTGCCTCTTCCCTCACCTCTCCACAATGTAAAGTAAATGCCTTCCACATTCTCTTGCCATTCTTTTGATATAATACCAGATACTAGGCAATACCAAGAGGCCAGGCTGCGACAAAGAGTACGCACCGCGGGTGAAGAGGTCTTGGTAGCCTTACGCTATTCAAAAGCCATAAAGGTCATCCTCCTTCCTTATACGTCGGAGAAAAGGAGTTGTTAGCAGTGGATATCAAAAGATTTATTACAGAGTATATTCACCGCAGTACCAGAACTCAATCTGCTTCATGGCTGTTGATGTTACTCATATTCATTGTTGACTGTGTTATGAGTCAGAAGGTGGATTGGCTCAATAAATATATTGTTGGGAGTCCCTGCACCCACATTGTAGATTCTGTAATCACAGAAAGGCAGCACGAAGGAGAAAATAAACAAGAAATCAGAAGTGTCACAATGTTGCTGTGCTTGTGCCATTGATTCTCATACCAAGCACATTTTCACACAATCATTGAACTAAATATAAATAAAAGAAATAGTATTTTGTTGCATTGGGCCTCATGCAAATTTTGGTTTCTTATCATAAATTTTTTCTGACGTTCATAGGAGTGTTCACTGTTGGATTCACCAAACTCTCTCAGCCACACAAACTTGTCATAACTCACTAGTTTCAACCTGATGAACGCCACCTGTTCATGAGTAGGTTCGTGTTCATCAGATGTGATCACTAACATAATCCACACCCTCAAATTGCCCTATAAGGCGACCTGTTCCACTCAGTTTGTAGGAAAGTTTAATTCAGTAAATGTCACCAAGAATAAAAAGACGCCAAGAAGCTTCAAGTCCTTTATTTATTTTAGTTAATGTCTGTAAAATATTTAAACTCTACATTTATAAGGTATTATACTTCTTAAGTCAAACAAGTGTTTTTACCCCATTGAGAAAGATTGACTATCAGTACATGACGCATATGACAGGTCTCGTCCTCTCGAGAATTTCGTTTGGAGCTAAGAAAAAACTGTAAGTACGAGAAAACTGGTGAATGCTACAAGTTTTCTTCAATCACTCGTACATGCCACATAAGAACAAATCTGTTTGTACGAGTGGTTCTTGCATGAGGCCCACTGACTTGCTGCATATTTACATCACAACTTTAGATTTATAGCTTTGTAGTGTCCCATGTATTACACCCATGCAGAGAATACATTACAAGACCAAAATCTACAAAGGAAACATTGTTTACCCAGATAGACGGATAGCTTTCAGACTGTGTTCAAACTGGACTTCATGTTTGTTTCGATTCTCCAGCAAACGAGGAAGCGGCGGGAGTATCACTGGAGCAAAATGTCAACTGATAAGACAGATAACAAAATGGTGGCATCGGAAATGCATGCCCTTATTCTACCGCTCCTTGTGCAAACATGCTAATATCAATGCCGGTTATTAATTGACCAGACAAAGAGTTATCCAAGGAAGCGGGCTGTTTCACGCTGATAACGACAGACGCTGTCTCTGCCTCTCAAAGACTCTTGATAGCAAAAAGAGACCAAAAAAGAGAGACTTTCCAGGAATGAGCTGATGTTCAGAGACTTGTCTTTACTTTCTTCAGTGTGCAAATCTAACACACCATTTCTAAGAAACAATTGTGCATCTTTCGTCTGTCAAGTATTCAGTTACCAATAATTCAAACATAAAACTTTATTTCATCCATTATGTTGTATGTGTTGGTAAAATTCTTTCAAATGACAGAATCACAAGGGAATATTTTACCTGTTGATTCACGTAGGTTCAGATGGAAGAGCAACATGAATGCTTTAATATCTGAATATATCCAATGGGACTATGAGAACAGTGCACACAATTGGCCAGTTGTGTTAATCTCACACTGCAAATAATACGCCCTTGCACAAGTACATGAGATGAATTCTCTCACTGGTCATCACACAATGGCTTACGTAATGCACCAGTTACATTTTAACAACGTATGAATATGGTCATTAACGGTCTTGACAGTTGTGCTGTATGTTGGGACAATGGGGTGATTCATACTAACACCTGAGAGGATCATATGAGTCGTTTTCATGCTTTGTTTGAATGACTAGTAGACGGGAATTTCAAATTTAGCGAAATCGCCACCTTGGAATTATAAGGTTCCATCTGCGTTCTGAGCGATTTTGAGATATTGAGCTTCAAAGATTTTGCATTCCCAATAGTGATAGGGATAGAACCTTTTTGTTTTCTTAATAAAATTTCCAAAAATGCATACAACTTAAAAAAACACCTCACATAATGTTAATAGGTTGTCACAGAATAAGAATATGTGAATAACTCAATTTTGACAAAAGTGTCAGATAGAACCTTATAATTCCAAGGTGACGAAATGTGAGTTTGCAAAAACCATGGTAACATATCTTGGTATGGTTGTGGGTGAGGGTCATGTGCTGCCTGTTCGTGCCAGTTTCAGCTATTGATGAGTTCCCTGTTCTCACCATAAAAAAGGAACTAATGAGATTTTTAGGTTTGGTCGGTCATTGACGCTGTTTTTGCCAGAATTTTTCAACTGTGGTGGCTCCCCTAACTGATTTCCTTAAGGCAAAATTAAAATGTATGTGATCAGCCTCGTGTCAGTAAGCTTATGCTAACATTAAAGCTTTGTTGTGTTCCGCTCCAGTTACGTTAGCTCCCCACGTGGACCGGCCTGTCAAGCTTCACGTGGATGCAAGCCAAATTGGAGCAGGTGCTGTACTTCTTCAAGCTGACACACAAGGTATTGATCATCCAGTTAGCTTCTTTTCTAAGAAGTTCAACTCCTACCAGCTGAACTACTCAGTGATAGAAAAAGAAGTGCTGGCATTAATGTTGGCTTTGCGACACATCCATGTCTACCTTGACTCTGGGAGGCTTGTTGTTGTATATACTGACCATAGCTCACTCACTTTTTGAACTCCCTTCAGAATCCAAACCAGAGGCTCATGCGGCTCATATGGGCTCTGTTTTTGCAGCCTTACAACCTGGACATCCGACACATGAAGGGCAAAGATAACGTTATGGCGGGTGCCCTTCCCAGTGAACCTCTGTAACTCTTTCAGCTTCATTAATGGCAACATCCTTTACACTGTATTCACCGCAGTCTCTGTGTTTCCACTCCTCTTAAACTGCTCCTAGTCGGGAGGAGCCTCAAGTTGTGTAAAGGGGTTGTATTAAGTCCAAGTACTTCTATTTCTTAACAAACCACTTTAACCCGTAAAGTTAAAGGGGTTTTTATTGTAGTTAAAATGCATTTTGTGAGTTTTGTAAGTCTTTTTTTTTTGTTTGGGGGGAAGGGGTTGGGGGCGGGGGGGGTCTGTGACAGCCACCGGATTGGCCCTATCTTGTCTTCTCTGATTGGCTGTGGTTTTCCTTTTGTTCCAGGAAGTTGGAGGAGGGTAAAGCTGAGACCTTGTTAGAGATGCAGTACACCTGAGTAGGCGGCACTCAAGAGTCTATAAATATCAGATCTACAAGATCCTCTCATGCTCTTGCCCTGGCCTGCCAACTGACATTGTTCTGTTTGTGATTTGTGTTTCACATCCATGCACTTACACACTGACATTGCATACACTACTGACCGGACCACAAACATACTGCACCTTATTTGTATTTCATATATCTAATTAAAACATTTTGCATGATTTAAGAACTTTGTGTGGTCTCCCTCCTTTTTCACATACTTTTGAGCCAGGTTGTGACACCTGCACCTACAAAGGATTTGAATATGCGTGTGTGTGTGTGTGTGTGTGTGTGTGTGGCTCTTGGAGATTGCTTTATATCAGTCTTTACCAGCCTCAGCTTTACTCTGATATACAACTGAGAGAATCCATGTCTGCTCTGCTGAGATTTGGTATGAATATGATTACTTTCATACAGAGATCAACCGCAGCACTCCCCTTTCTCTTTTGCCCCACCGCAGGTCTTCACCTCCAGTACTACTTTGCTATTTTCCTCTTACTGATTGAAAAAATCTAAAAGTGTCCAGTAAAACAGGGGTCTTTGCCCCTGTAGCCTGGCATTACCAAGAGTCCTATTATCCTCAGTGATAGCTCTGAGACATGAACACACACACACACACACACACGCACACAAACACACACACGAACAATGGCACATTGATCACACATCACTACATTCTGACATTCTGAAGACGCCCCTACTCACACACACACACACACACACACACACACACACACACACACACACACACAGCCACAACAAAAACATTGATTTGGCCCCCTCCCTCTGCAGAAAAACACTGCCAATCTTCACCAGGCTGTAATTTTATGGCACAACAAAATGAAAGGGTAATTATAGCGGGATAGTGAAGGAGAGGCACAATCGGAGATAAAGGGACAAAGTTTGGTGTCTGAAAGGCCGGTGATGATGATAGCAGCCGTGAAGGGAGAGAGAAAGGAGAGAAAGAAAGGCCGTTTGACAAGGCTGACAGCCTCACGCCTCGCTACCCAGCTCAGCACAGAGAGACGGGTGCTAAAACACTGCAATTTAGATAGTTTACTGGCCATTGTCAAAACACTAGCGCAATCTGTGGAGGGTTTAACGGGTTTAAAGTCACTCAGTATAAGACCCCCACCACCTCCACCACCTTCTACTCATTACCTTCCACTGCTGGTTTCTGTTCATTTTTTTAAACGCGGACCTGTGCTGAGTGTACAAAATATTTGTGCTGCTTATTCTCTCATTGAAATAGACTGAAAGTTTGGGGTCATCTCATAGACTTCATAGAAAAATCTAATCTAGTTAATAATGACTATTATACCATTACTATTAACACTACTGCTTTGAGCTACTATTTCTGTATGGCCTTTTTTATATAATATACATATTATTGTATATCATTTATAGTTTTTATTCATGTTTTTTATTTCCCTTTGTTTATTTATTGTTATATTCATCTGTGTATTTTTAATTGTTCATCAGTTGCTTAATGTGAATTAGTGTAAATGTGAGTGATGTTCTGTTCTCTTGAAAATGACTGAAACTGAGGGAAAACTACCTCCCTGAAAGCTGCACTCAGTTGATGATTAAAATTCATTATTGCTGTTAAACCCACTCGGGCGATGAAGCATGTACGTGAAACAGAGAAGACACATTAAAATGTTCTTTTAAAGCAATATAGAGACATACATTTTGCAGATTGTCGGCACAGCAAGATGTTATACTCACTTGAAGTATAAATAGATCATATGTTTTTCCTATTGTATCTTCTGAGGCTTTAGCAGTTTAACACAGCCAACAGATGGACACATACAGTGCACATTTTCTTTTGCCCCACCTTTTGTGTAATAAATGTGGTCTTTGAAAGCCGCAGGATAAGATTATGTCAGAAATGGTACTATAGTATATGCACATGTTCAGAGGATTTTATTGTGATTAGTCACTGTTGCCTCTTCTTCCTTGCTGCGTCCTCCTTTTTGTGCCAGATGGTATCAGTTTATTGTGTAGCACTGATGAAGAGAACCCATACCTTTTATTCAGTCAGGAAGGCCAAGATAGATTGATATTGATAACTTCAAATGGAGGCTTTGGTCTGTGGTTTTCAGGCTGGAAGATGTCCAACATTTTCCACTTTTCCTGCCCTCACAGACAGAAAGGGGTGCTGTCTCTGTATTGATGTATACACTCTGCAAAGCCAAGAAGTCTCTGACAGTTAATCAGTTTTTCTTCTCCTTTGTCTTTCCACTTGTGTCATTCATTGCCTCCTCTCTGTTTGGCTGTTTTGCTCTGCTCACTGGACATTTTCCCCAAAAGCTTAAAAATCTGCATGTCTCAAAGCCGTCAATGAAAATAAGAAGATGGGCTTTTATTATATTCAGCAAATGTGCTGATATTAAATATATAAATACAAAGTGTGAAAATACCTTCCTGCATCATTCTAGATGCAACACGAATACACATGCAACCTTTACAACTAAAATTGACACCATGGATGTCTGTTGAGAGAATTTAACAAACTAACACATCAAATGGCACAGATGTAAAACGTCAATATCAGGTAAAAGGCCTATTTTCAATCACTCGGAGGAAAAAAGTGAGAAAAATGTTGCTGTGCAGATTTGCAGATAAATATTAAACTTTAAATAAAGAATACATAAAACTTAAGTATTCTAATAGTTACATAGTTATATTATTATAATATATAATTAAAAAACTCACAATTGAGTTTTTAAAGGGCAAAAACAGACAAATGCACAGAGAAACATGCATACAATACAGCATAATGTGTGTTTCATTAACCTCTGTTAGTCACTGGAAGTACTGCGCCAATAGTAGCACAGTTAGCTTTCCCTATCCAAAAAAGCCGTGCATCAAGTTTTCACTGTACAGTCTGAGTTTACTTCTTTTGTTTGAACATTATTTAGTGACAAATCTTTTCAGCACTAGCTGCAGCCTAATTGCATATTTAACTGGGTTTTTAATAAGATGATTTTGATGGTTATTGCTTATTTTTAGCCAGGCTAGCTGCATGGCTTCATGGACGGCCGCTACTTTGGTCCAGACTGAAATGTCTCTAACTTTCGAATGGATTGCCATGAAATTTTGTACAGACATTCATGGTCCCCAGAGGATCCCCTGATGCCATGGGGTTCACATCTTCAGTTTTGTGTCTCAACAGCTGGTGGATGGAACTGCAACGTTCACAAAGATGAATGTTTTTTTTTATGATTCATCATATTGTTACAGAAAACGTTTCCATTTGGGCTGATGTTGACCTCCCGTTGCCATTTATTGGGTTTTACTGGTTTTGTCTTAATTTAGTGGACCAGGCTTAACTGTCCTGAATATAAATTTGGGGAAACAGAAGAAGATAAACAACAAGACAGAAAGACTGAGCTAGAGAGTATGTTTCTGAGCAGAGCTTAGGGTTTGATTGGGTTGGCCAATGCATATTGATGATATAGTTGGGAGAAAAGAGAACAAGTGCAATTGGAGAGGCCTTAAGGGAGCTGAGCTGACCAGAAAAGGATTATAGATAGATAGATAGATAGATAGATAGATAGATACATAGATACATAGATACATAGATACATAGATAGATAGATAGATAGATAGATACATAGATAGATAGATAGATAGATAGATAGATAGATAGATAGATAGATAGATACATAGATAGATAGATAGATACATAGATAGATAGATAGATAGATAGATAGATGTGGTGTGAGGTGAGAAATAGGTGGGAGAGTGGGGAGGGGTCACAGTTTAGAGGTCGTAACCTTGAGTATTGATCAGGTTTTGTCATTTCCATGGCGACTGGAGGCCCCTTCTCTCTGACCTGCTGGAGTACATTAGACCTGAGATCCATAACGCCTGTTTGTTCTCTCTTTCTCCCTCTCTCCTCTGCTTCTCTATCTCACACACATACTGTGACACACCTACACAGAGGTGCAAACACACTCATCAATACACACATGCACACACGCACACACAGCTGCCCATCCAAGCACAGGAAGAAACTGAATTAAACCTTAAAAACAATCTGGGCCTGCAGAGAGGACAATTCATCATGATCTCTGTGTGTCAGAGGTATGTGTGAGTTGTGTGTGT
>LKNJ01004117.1:5549-60135 GCA_002120245.1 Maccullochella peelii | reverse complement strand
GGTTCAGTTCTTGGGTTTGTAGTGCCTGAAAACTCTTGTCTTGGGGGCTCCGTTTGAGATGTAGCCAAAATTTAAGTGTTCTTTTTTTTATGTTAATAATCAATGGGTAACATCTCTCTGAATTCTCCTTCACGACGTTTTCCATCGAGGTCAAGGAAAAGACATAGGACGTCAGTTTTTGACTAGCTGTGTTCAGGTTCCTGTTTTATTTTGAAGTCTTGTCTCTTGTTTTTCAGTGTGTTCCTGCCCTCCTGTTTCTGTCCTTGATTGTCTTCACCTGCTCCCCTTTGTGCACCTGCCCCTGACTCCCTCGTTAGCCTTTCCCTATGTATACCTGTCCTTTTCCTTTGTTCCTGGTCGGGTCATTTGTCATATGTCTTGTCTTATGTCACGTCATGCTTTCGGATGGTTTCTGTACTATTTGTGTGAGGTTTCCTGTGTTTGACTTAATTCTAGTGTTCCTGTGTTTTGTGTATCTGGACTTACCCTCTTATGTGCCTGCCTACCGGTGCCTCCTGTATGAGTTTAAATAAAACTTAAAAACTCTTTGAGCCTCCTCTGCTGTCTGGACTTGAGTCCTTCTCCTGCCGCTTCATACACCAGATTCCTGACAGTTTTTATGTTATTTGGTAGTTTATCTAACAAGCAACGCAGCATTCTTGGCAATCACAAAGCTAAAGTTATCAACATCAAACACTGAATGAATTAAATGATTCCAAAACAAAATTCCTCCCCTGAATTTACATAACCTCAATATAAACCAAGAAGTTGCAGCCACCATCTTTGGTTAGGATTTAAAATGTAAGTTACAACAACTAAACAAACAAACGGATTAAACAGACTCACGATAAAATCAACAAAACAGATGACAGTGAGCCAGCATGCATAATACCAGGACCCTGAAAGTGAAGCAGCTTAATAGAATTCAGCCATCTTTCATTTACTCCTTTGCTGGTCAGCTCTATAAACAGGAGGGAAAGATAGTTAAGGGACTTTTTTGCCCCCTATTATCATAGAGGAGTGTTTCATTTAATTTGCATCTAATAGATTATTTGATATGTCAGGTATATAGATGAGCTGATAATGCTGAACAAGAGCTTTCTGATTTCCTCATCACTGAACAACATAAATTCTGGTCTAAAACAAAAACTTGAGTTACATGAAAATGAGTTGGTTGATCTTTAAATGTTCTTTGGGGGTCAGTGGTAATCAAACCAATGTCTCTATTCATAAAAGCAAAGATTTCAGCTTTTACAGCCCAATCTTGTCAACAATACACCCTTTGAAGAATCTGCGATTTGGAGGATTAATTTGGCTGAGTCAGCCAAGGTGAAAAGCTATTTTGAAAGGAGATGGGTGACCCTTCTGAAGACATAAAGCTTCTTTACCTTCTTTTACTTTTGTACTGCCCAGTACAGCAGTCTGATCTGCTGGCCACTGAGCAGTTGGGGTTAAGGGCCTTGCTCAAAGGCTCCTTTCTCCTCCGAGATTTATCTTTACGGTCTGCGGATCGAACTGACGAGCGGCCAGAATGTTTTCTTGAAATACCTGATTTGATCAACATGACAAGTTCTTATGTGGAGTGGTATGTCCCTGTGGATGTTTTAATTCAGCCTGCACCAAAATCTGTCTGAGAGAAAAGACTGCTGAGCAATAAATGGCAGTATGACTGATGGTGACGCCAAGTAATGGATAGAAACATCCACGTGGGCATTAAAGGTTGCAGGTTTAGAAATTAAGATGAAGACATTTCTGACAAAAGGAGCCTTAAGATTTTTTGCCTTCAACTCACCATTTATCCACGCCTCACTGATTAAAGAAATCACTCCTACATTAACGTGCTTGCTTGCATACTTTGTTTAATGTATTTCTATGCCCCTGTAAAGCAATTTGAATTGCCTTGTGTCTGAATGGTGCTATATAAGTACTGTTCACATTCACAGTACTTGTATTTCAATTTACTCTTTGAGCACCCTGAGGAAGGTTGTCAGAAGAAATGTGTAGGTGTGTTTTTACCCTCTTAACCTGTCAGAAAATATATTTTCTGTATTTTTAAAAGACACAGCGTACTGCATGCTGTGTGGCTAAACAAATAGCATCAGTACGACTGCAGAATATTAGCAGTATGGTTCTTCTGGATAATATTAGTAGAATTGAGACAGTAGACTGAAGATCATTCTTTTAGCATTCGTAGCTCACGCAGGGGAGCATTGGATGCAATTTCAGCCTTTCTGCAATAACTTATTGTTTGAAATGAAAGTTGGGACTAAAGTTCCAGTACTACATTTTAGGTATTGATTTTTCAGCCTGGCTGCCCTGGAGCCAGCTTTAGTAATCGATCAGCTTTGATAGTCTAATAACACCTTCCAAAGCAGCGACTCAATGGTGATATGTCCTGGTTCAAAGAGGACCAAAAAGGAAATGAAAATGACTCTGTATCTCATAAAATATTGATTATTAATACATACATTCAGTTTCCTTGCATCTAAGGGCTACTCAGCCTTTTGAAAGTGAAGTAAGAGAATATAAAGAATTATAGCCAGTACTCTTTATTCATCACTTTGTTCCTTAGAGCCCCCAGAGGTATCGTTATTGTTCAATTGGCAAATAACCGTCTTTGAGCTTTTTTCTTTCTCCACTCTTTTAGAAAAATTGCCCATGGATCATCATTCTCTGAAGCTGAGAGCCAGGACCATATTTAAAATCTGAGTTTATTTCCCCTTTAATCTTTGATGATTATAACTCACGCAGCAGCGCTCCAGCACTCCGGTGGTGATTATTCATTCACCGGCCCATTTCTCTCTCGGCTGAGGTTGCTCTCAGTCCAGTCATATTAATCAACCGCCGCTCTAATTGACTGATTAAGTCATGTCTCCAGAAGCCAAAATGACTGGCTGACTCATTAAACTATAACACATATTCTGGTTGCAAAATGGCTGACTGCAATCCAATTTCCCTGAGCACTATTTCATGGGCACTAAGAATTTTTTTTTTTTTGCTTTAAATTTAATGTTAAGCACATGAGGAGACTGCTAGGCATCTTCTGTAGGACCTAACATTTACACATTCCTGTTAGCAAATCTTAAAGAAATAATTGTCTGCATTTTCATAAAAGTATTTGTTTTGCTACTCTCACAGACTGAAAAAAGAGCCTTAACCTTAACCTACAGTCTTTTTATAAAAGCTTCTGCATTTGCTTTTTTACATGGGTTTCCTTGGCACAACATTCTAGTGCAGAAGATGTGATGCGTTGCATGTTTCTGGTTTGTAAAAACAATAGGTACAGGACAGCATAAGAGGCCATAGCCACCATTGCCTAAGGGTGTTTTCAAACCTTTAGTTTGTTTGCTCTGGTCTGAACCAGTGGATGAGTTGGTAAACTTGTTGTGTTTTCTCACTGGTTTGGTTTCTTTTCACATGGAAAAAAATGTAACTGAAAGTGGAACCAAGAAAGTAAGCACAGGAAAAAGGTCCTGCAGAAGGTCCCATCTGCCCAGATATCAAAAAGGCAACATACTGTGTTGCTAGTGTAGGTCAGACATCGACCATCCACTTATCCTCAGAGGGTTGCGGGGGGGCGCTGGAGGCTATCCCAGCTGACATTGGGCGAGAGGCGGGGTACACCCTGGACTGGTCGCCAGTCAATCACAGGGCTGACACATAGAGACAGACAAACATTCACCCTCACAGTCACACCTATTTAGAATCATCAATTAACCTAACCTGCATGTCTTTGGATGGTGGGAGGAAGCCGGAGTACCCGGAGAGAACCCACGCAGACACGGGGAGAACATGCAAACTCCACACAGAAAAGCCCCAGAACCATCTTGCTGTGAGGCGAAAGTGCTCACCACTGCGCCACCATGCCGTTCATTTTCATTTAAGACTTCAACTCCCTGGTATCCTGAAACAATTTGTCTTTAACAATGCTGTGGTGTGAAAATGTCAAAAATGTTGTACCGCATTATTTTTCTGTTTTTCTCTAAATAGTTTATAGGGTTGCTAGAGAGCCATGGTATGTAAGGGTGCTACATTTTTTAGCCACGGTATGCTGGATGCAAGTAAAAGCATGTAATGTTGTAATTTCCCGTTTGGCATGGTGGCACTTTTGTCTTACTGTTACTATAACTAAATACAGGTACAGAAGAAGTTGGTTTATATTAGCTTGTTGACACAGTAACATGACGGCGCAGCACTGGGTTGTCAGGTACAGTGAGACAGTAGCTCGGGAAATAAAGACTACTGAGTGTGTTGGAGCTAGCATCTAGCAGCCATTAGAGGATCAGCATTGGAACACATTTGCACATTGGTTCAACATTTAGCCAAAGTGGCGGCACTTGGCCAGCGCTGATACTCGGTGAAAGGAATGGAGGTTTAACAGGTTAAATGATTCACTTATAGCAATCAAATAGTGCACTTACAGTGTTCATCTTTTCATACATGACAACATATGGGAACATTTTTTAAAAACTAATTCTATTTTTAATTTTCGTTACTACCATGATGCCTAACGCAACCCATCTGTTTCTGGCTGGCTACCTGAGGCTGATTTTGATCCCAAAACCCTGACCCCTACGCTACACTGCCACATCTCGCCGAGCACCTCATTACATTTATGGCCTTTTTGCATTTTTCCGTGACTTTTTTAAAGTGAAAATCTTTTACTCTCTCCAAATTATAGCCATAGGGTTTTAACTAGACGTCCTCCCCAATTTTCTTCCTTTTAAATAACTTAGTCTTTGTCTTTACAGAGAATGTAAAGCCCCATTTCCCTCCCCACTCTTCCACCTCATGTGCTGGTAGTTATGAGTTCTCTTCATTACTCTGAATGGCACTGCATCTTCTTTTACTTATATGTATGGTAATTAATGCTGCTCTTCTACTACCTTCTGTCATTTCATTTTCAAAGGTTTCTTCTTGTCTCCTCCTGAATCTGCTTTACATAGTTCTCACTTTCTTCCTTAAATTTCTCCCAATTAGCCTTTTCAAAAATCCAACGCCCACTTGTTTTCTTTGACCAGACTCCTATTATCAACAATTGTAACACAGACTCCTTTCCTGTTCCAACATCTACACTGGTCTTCTTTCCATCATTTAAACACACCAAATGATCTCCATTTAACACCTCCTCTACTATCTGCCCATCATTGTCTGACTTTTCACTGCCCCATAAAGTGTTATGGCATTTAAGTCCCCACAACAAATAACATGAGTTCTGTTCTGGCATTCTGTTTCCTCTAATAGTTTATCACCACTAACTCCTTCCTCTCAAACATGTTCCTGTTCCTAAGACTCCGTATGGTATGCCTTCTTTAATAAAAGTGGTGCAGCCCCCACTCCCCCATCTTGTCTGACAGCAACATAATCATACATGACAAAATGTAAATTTGGTTTCAACCAAGTTTCCTGGATACATAATATCGGTCAGTGCCATATAATTATAAAATATTTCATTTAAATTACTGATGTCATAACGTGTAACATTTGGATATAGCAGCTAATTGAGGTGGAGCTCAGTTTGACATTCTATTGAATAGTGTGACAAAACATCTTATTTTATATTTTATAAGCTTAATTTGTAACCTGTTAAAGACGTAACTATAGCTGTCATAAATGTTTTGGGGTAAAAATAACTATATTTTCTTCTGAAAGGTGATGAAGACTTACAATACTGCTTACATGTTAACAATTATTTAATTCCAAATGTGATGCTGTTTTCAGTTTTTCGTCATTTCCTGTCCATCAAACTGTATCTAGATCAGCCTGCCAGTCTCTTGAACTGACTGCACTAGAACTACTGACAAAAACCACAAGACGCCAGCCTTTTACAAAAAGAACATTTATTTGGTAAACATTTGGTAAAATGTTCTTATCCACGCGACAATCGGTCATCCACATCCACACGCACACACTCACTGTGAAACTAACATTTTGGAGATCGTGATTGTTTTAAAAAAAACAAAAAAATACAATAATAGATACAGAAGCAATAGAGTTATATGAAAGTAAACTTTACACTAAGATATTGACATCTTTATGGAAAACATTTGACATGTAGTTGCAGAGATGCAACTATTGCAAAAGTCTATTTCATTCAGTTGATGAACGTGTCTTATGTTTCAGCTCCATGGTTTCTCCTGTGTTTATTGATCCTCAGGTGTTGTTTCAAGTTTTCGATTTGAGTAAAACTTTGTGCTGCAATTACGTGGCTCCTCACTTCCGCGAGTTCTTGTGCGTTTTGACCATGAACCACTAGCACTGAATGGTCTCCCACATATTTTGCAAACACATGGCTACTTGTCTGTATGTGATCTTATATCTAAGTATGTCTTTCCTGCAGTTGCTGCAGTGCAGCTCTTTTCATGTTGACTGTTAAGTCACCACTACATCTGAAAGCTCTCCCACGTTTTGCATGAATATGGCTTCTCACCTGTGTGGATTCTTATATGCATATTCAATTTGGACTTAAACTGGAATGTTTTCCCACAAGTATCACATTGGAAAAACATTTTACCTTTGTGAGTATTACGGAGAATCCTTGAAATGGTAGGGTTGTACACATTGTTAGTGTGACTTTTGCTTTTGTGATGTCCTTTCTTTGGTTCTGCATTTCTAGTTGATCCATGCTTGCCTCCTTTCTGATGTCGGCTCTCAGCTACATGAGAGTTCTGAGAGAGCAGCTGCTGGTCACTTTTCTCACAAGTGGCACACATGTCAATTAGATGGTAATCTGCATGAGAAATAAAACAAAAAGAATGGTTCTAGTAATCATCCATTTATAATGATCAGAGGTTGACAGACAGACAGACGTGTTCACTGTAATCGGTTTCCACTGTATCTAGCCATGATATGACAATACAATTATTTACAATGAGATGTGTTTAGACGGATCTAAAAGGGAGAAACCTCCATCATAGGCTCCTTTTGAAGTTGGAGGAAGACACCCAATATTTTAGTGAAAAAAGAAGAAAAAAACTGTCTGTAATCTATAACAATAACAAAACAAAACTAAAACTATAACAATTATACCTGACAGGATTATGTTCATACATATATTGTCAACATTTTATTACCTTTCACAAGATTTCGTTGAAGTCCCCGTTTTCTATATATAAAATATGAGGAAACTCAAAATGACCTTTGCTTCTATGGTAAAATTAGCGATATGTTTTCATGAGCCTTGGTCCCGGAATGAGGATGAATTTGTCATATGGTCCCGGGCTGAAAAATAAGGCCTGCATTAGGGAGAAAATGTGTTATCGGTGGGCTGCCAAGTGCCTGTGCAAGAACCTGCTGGGGCTAATTCATTTATATTAGGATGCCTCATAGGCAGCAAAGCAAGAGTTTGTCCACGGGAAAATGCAGTGATTGGGGACATCCATCTGCACTGAGCTAATGAGGCAGTGCTGGGTTAGTGAGTACTGGTCATAGTAGATGCACTCACAAATTCTTACTCATGCACTCACAAACATGCACACTTACACAAACAGAATTACAGCAACCCTTAAGTGCAATACAAAACAGCATTTCAGAAATTAAATGTTTCTGTAATATTGTTGTGTTTCCTGAGATGCTTTTTGTTTTCTGAGAGGTTGTGTTTTCTGAAGCCTCGTATTTTCTGAAATGTTGTGTTTTTTTCTTAAAATTCATATTTTTTGAAACATTGTGTTTTCTAACATGTCGTCAAGTTTTCTGAAATGTCCTTTTGCTGTCTGAAACGTTGTTGTGTGTCCTGTAATGTGTGTTGCTGTTTTGTGACATGTCGCGTTTTGTGTAATGTTGAGAACACACACACATTCTTGCTCATGCACACATGAACATACACACTTACACACAGGATATAGAGACAGGCCACATAAAATCTTCACACATGGAGATACACCACTAAACACGCATGAACAGACATGCACAGGGTTCAAATTACACCGTGGCTTTCGGGGGAGCCCTATTTTTTAGGGAGGGAGGAGGGACTGTACACATGCTTGCTGATACATCAATGCGCCCACCTACCTGCAAAAATATACTACCAATACATTTCAATTCATACAGGGAATTTGTAGCCTGAGACAACAAAGACACAGAAAAATTATTCACCGTTGCAATGTTTTTTAATCGCTCTCTGCCGAGAAACAATAAAAACGCACAGTGGGCAAGCAGCAGTTTGAGTTATTTTGTTAATGTTCATATTTTGTGTTTTTCCCCTTATGTTGCATTATGTTTCCCCTCTCCCTTGTGTCTCCTGTGATTCCCTGTTTGTTTTTGTGTTGCTTCCTCGAACAAACGAGCGTTCTTCGGTGATAGTATAGTTTCAAAATGGTTACATCCAGCTACTTGCTTGAGAGTCTTGGACTGCTAGTTCAAGTCAAGGCAGTGTATGGATTGGATGTTGGGATAGTCTTGTTTAAGCTTTGTGATTAGTCCACCAACTCTGCCTGTGAGTACTGCCGTCTCATCAGTGGCTATGCTGATAAGACATTTCCCTCAAAATTCGTCATCCAGTCCCGTTTTACGCAAACTTTGTCTTAAGTTATTGTGAGCTTTTTTTCTGCATTAAGTTAGCATTTACTTCAGTTACCTTGTTTGGGAGCACATCTTTTTTTTCTCAACTCAGGAATTTTTATTTCAGTAACCTAAATATACAGGAAAAAAAACAGTGGCGCCATAAATTACAATATTTTAGAGCTCCCCCTAAACTTTTCATATGAGGCTTTCAGGGGAGGCGAGCTTCCAATAGCTCACTGATACCTCCCCCGTAATTCGAACCATGGACATGCAGACAGTAATGCTCATGTACAATAACTAACTGGAAGTACACAAAGGCACTCATACATACTCGCACACAAACACACCCAGCCACATTGTCCCTCAGCGGTAATGAAACCCACTCTGATCAATAGTGAAAGACAGACCAGTCAAGCAGCAATTCAGCCTCTACAGCAAACAAATAGCCTGGCTGACCAATGCACCTCAGGCAATTGTGGGCTACTTCACAGAGGTGGCATTAGCCAACGTTGCTAATGAGCTATTACAGCAGTGACCTTGGGGACAAACTCATTACCAGGTGACAATAGACGGCAGACAGAAGCTAGATTCATTATCATAATTATCAGTGCCGCCTTTATTGCAGCTCACTGGGGTTGCTGGTCGAGGTGCATTTTTGTGTGTGTGTGTGTGTGTGTGACCGTGTGTGTGTGTGTGTGTGTGTGAATGAAAGCACAAGACAGAGAGCTTTACAAGCAGTTATAGACCATTACAACTCTGTGAAATATGATCTCCTTGTCTACGTGATAGCTCGGAGCATTTTGACTAGAATTCTCATATTTTATCCACTGTAATGAGGAGGCCTGTACTTTAAAATAACATTTGGACAAGTACATTGTGCCCCATAGAATCTTGAATTGATCTCTTTTTTTCGGGGGGTTGAAGCTCTAGCTCTACATCCGGTGAATAGCGCCCATTACAAATCCTGTCTCCGTTTGCTCACACGAGTTTAAGGATGGACGGCCACTTCAGGGCTTTGCAGCTGTTCCATCTGTTCAGTGGAATCCATCAAAGGCTTATCTATCAATCTGCTCCCTCACTGCTCCCTCTCTTGGCGACATGCAGCAGGAAGTTTACAAACTTCTGCCTCTCCGGCTGCAGGACAGAGCGAAGAGTGGATCAGCAGCATTGAGTGCATCACAAATGAAATATAATACTTTCCACAGCCATCCTCAGGCAGGAAGTTCCACAGCTGAGGGGCCCGGTCACCTTTAGTGATTTTGGAACCATTGGCGGGGTCCTGCCAGGGGATCTCAAGCAAGCAAACTCAGTGTCCTCTTTTAAATCTCTTCTTAAAACTCACTTTTATCTTATGGCTTTTTCTTGGTATTTGCTGTAATTGTTTAATTTCTTGTTTTCTATCTTCTGTTTTGGATTTTATTAACTTTTATTATTTTGTTTTTATTGTAAAGCACTTTGTAACTTTTTTTGAAAGGTGCTATATTAATACAGTTATTATTGTTATGATTATTATTATGAACCCAAAAGGGAAAATCTGCTGTTAACATGGTCTTATTATCTGAATATGTAAAAAGTCTGTACATCATGAATTAAGCTGCAATTTTACAGTTTCAGAACTGTCATTAACATACAGTCAAAATTAACTAATTGTTTTTTGTTTGTTTTTTAAATTAGTAACTTTAAGCCTACATTTGAAAAAGTGAAATAAGTATAAGTAATAAGAGTGTTTGGTAATCAGAGTAAGTGAAAAAATTTAAACCTTGCTTTTAATGCAATACAATCCAGTGAAGTCCTTATTCCTGTGTTAACAGCATATAAGATATATATAAGATTCTTACAGTATCAGATTAAAGTTACTGTTAAATGTTTGAGGTCTTCTTTAAATGTATTGATGAGGTACATTTAATTTGCCAACAAACCTATAGAAACTGGAGTATTTAAATATGTAATGTCTTTTTCACCACCGAAAAGAAACATTTTCAGCGTTATGATGCAAAATCACTCATTTAAATTTCACATATTACTGTGTGAGATCTTATTTTCACGTAATTGGCACTTCGGTCTGCATGAACTGTATTGGCGCATAAAACAACAATAACTGTGTAAAGAAGCATTGATGGATTTAACCATATCATCTGCAACCAGTTAGATCTATATATGGGCAGTGAAGAAAAAAATCTCCAGAAATGCCCGAAAAACATGCACATGGTTCTGTAAATGTATTTTCTGTCTCTTTTGGATAATGAGAAGTGTGCAGATAGTGTGTTTGCTAATCACATGTGCATTTGAAATGAACTCCATGTGTTATTTCAGTTTTGTAACCAATGGCAAAACCGCTTTTGTTTTTCAGTTGACATTTAACATTTGACCCTCTGAGGATAAATGGTATTGATAATGGATGGATGGATTTAACATTTGAAAGTCTTGATTGGATCAGGTTGTCTTGCAGGGGACTGAGTGCTGGCACTCCTGTATTTGTATGGCTTGCTGTATGTCCTCCAGGCTGAGACCCCAAAAAGCATACGTTGGAGTTCTTTCAGGAAGTTCTACTGAATGTAGATGGAGAAAATTTGAAACCAAAGATACTTTATTTAAAAAACAAGCTATAAGCTACAAAAGTAGTGTAACACACAAGTTTTTTTGGTCAACGTTTGGTCATATATTATCTAAAATAAGCCTTCAGTAGCACAACCAGTGGTGTAAAGTAACTAAGTGCATTTACTCAAGTACTTATGTACAATTGTGAGGTACTTGTACTTTACTTGATTATTCTACTCCATTACAATTCAGAGACAAATATAATATTTTTTACTCCACCGCATTTATTTGATCATTTTAGATACTAGTTATTTTGCAGATTGACATTAAAAACACATACAAAATATAATTAACAAACAGATTGTGATGTATTATTATACATTAAAATATGATAAGACTTTATTGATTGATCACAATTCACAAAATACATTCTCAAGCCAGCCAGCAGTATTTAGTAATTAGCCCCACCTTTACCAGCTGCAACATTAAAGTGATGAAAACATGGCTGCATCAGTAATTATACTCCAATATTCCGTTCTGCATGATGAGTACTGGTAATACATTTTTACTAATGTAAAATTTTGAATGCATGACTTTTACTTGTAACTGAGTATTTCTACACTGTGGTATTGCTACTATTATTTAAGTAAAGGATCTGAATACTTCTTCCACCACTGAGCACAACCTATGAAAAGGTTTGCTAGCTAACTTAACTCTTGGCAGGAATGGTTTCACACAAAAAAAGGCAGTTCTGTACGTGGTGGCTAGTCTTTTTGCTCCAATACTGTGCAAAGGATTTGACAAATGGAGGGGGTAAGAGAATAAGGGAGCAATGGTAAATAAAACTAGAAGAAGACAGGGGATGAAGGGTTGAAGTAGGAGGAGAGAAGGGTTCAAGAGAAGGAGGAAGGGATGAAGAAAGGGAGGATGGAAAGCAATGGAAGGATGGATATGCAGAAGAGGAAAAAGTGATCAAGATTAAGGAGAGAAAAGGTAATGAAGAGCAGCTGGATGGGAAGGATGAAAATCAGTGAAGTCAAAAAAGGAGGCAGGGAGGAGGGGGAGAATAGAGGGAGGGAAGACAGATATGGAGTGAAGACAAAGGAGAGAGGAAGGAGGGATGAAAAGAGGAGGTGACTGGCAAGAAGGAAGGGAGGAGAAAGATAAAAACAAGGGAGCATTGACAGGAAGAGTGAGGAAGAAGAAGAACAAAGTAAGGAAGTGTGATCAACACT
The DNA here is from genome assembly GCA_002120245.1 of Maccullochella peelii. NCBI lineage: Eukaryota > Metazoa > Chordata > Actinopteri > Centrarchiformes > Percichthyidae > Maccullochella > Maccullochella peelii. The sequence goes on along the minus strand of LKNJ01004117.1, from coordinate 47,860 downwards.
GAGGAGACAGAAGGGAGAGATGGATGAAGAACAGGATGGTTGAAAAGAGCGAGGGATGAAGAGAGGGAGGCCGTGACGGGGAGCCATTAATAATTTATGATAGCCTCAGCTTTTCAAAGCAGCCCAGCGGTCCCGCGCCCTGCTTTCCCCTGACGTTTAATTTGTCTGAAAATCAGCGAGCGTGGAGTCTGATTATCGTCTCCATCTGCCAACGCCTCTGCCTCAATCTCCCTGACACCGAGGTGAGATCACAAGCTGTTCGGTACACACGTCACCCTGGAATCCTTTAGGTGAAAACCATCCTTGTCTATAAGCTGCATCAGACACAAAGTATCTCTGTGTGAAACATCTCTGAACCTCTCAGAGCTACCTGAAATTAAATGCCCAAATACAGACCTGAGATCTTCAATATTATTCCATTTATAGGTCCATTGACAGGGAAAAGTGCAGTAAAGTGCCCTTGTCCGAGCTCACTCAGTGTAGTTTTACAGGCAATCTGATGGGCCTATTTCTGAACGGGTGAAGGAATGACTTACAGTAAACTAGCTTCTCTTTCAATGTGTCTCTTATGCCAAAATGGCCTTTCAGCCTCTGCTTATGGTTTGTCCATGACGCAGGAGAATCAGGATTACAATTCTGAAAATGTTATAATAAAAATTAAGCTTCTCTCATATTAGAAAACCTGCTTCTGCACTATAAAACATTTTAAGGTGGTTCAACTTAAAAAAGTTTCCCTGCTGCCTTAAGCTGAATAATTTGCTCAGTCATCTCATAGGTTGTGAAATGTAAAACCAATGGATTTAAGTTAACTGAACTGGATGGGTCATGAAAACGTTGGACTAACATGGGAGACCACTGTTTGTTTCCTATTAAACATTCAATGTTGGTCTATTAATCTATTAATCGTGACCACTATCATCCCTGAAATTTAGCCAGATGTTTATTGTTGTAACCGTGACAACCCAAACCACACTGTTTCCCTAATCCTAACCAAGCTGTTTTTGTGCCTATACCTTAATCATACCATTGTCACATCATAAAACAGATTATTTTTCAACAGCTAAGGTTACAGTTTCCAACGGGTTTGGAGGGCACAGAGAAATGATGTCGTCCTGCCGATAGGGGCGTCAGATTTAGAAAACGCTTCTGTTGTTCTCAATTTGAAGAGTCAGGTCCTCATATGACACAAAGAACTTAATGTTGCTGCAGCTGTTAGAGCCACTTTGTGCCAGAGTTAGTAGGCCGACAAAATAAAATACAACTGGTGAGGCTGCTCCCAGGACTTCATTAATCTGCAAGTGTAGGGACTGAATTTGATGGTAGGCATTGTTTTCATTATCATCAGAAGAAACAACCATGACTTAACATGTGTTCAGGTATCTTTAAATGACAAAACATGTCTCTGGGGAGCTTTAACTCTAAAACAATGCATGCTGGGACTTCTGCTAATATGTTGATCATGTTTCCTCTTAATTTGATAAGTTTACTGAACTCTCACCAGTACGTTTCATTCATTCAATTCAACTCATCATCAGAAGAACTCATGTTTATAAGTCCTGAAAAAGTTCTGAAAATAAGAACTAGAAATTTTAAGTTTAAGTAAATTTTAAGTTTGAGTTGATTCCACTAAATTCCTCTATGATTTTGTTTACAGTGTGGAAGTTGATCTTGGGTTGTTGGGGTTGATGGAAAATGTCTTTCTCTCTACTTCTAACCTTCACAGCCTTGCTCTTGTCTAAATTTTATCAATGACAATTGTATTTTTAAGACATGTGTGCTCATTTGACAAATTACAGATCAGTGTCTTGACATTAACAATGCATAAAGCAGCTCATTCTGAGTATGAGAGAAGGTGGCATTGTTATGGAGTAAATACATTTCAGAAATTTGGGGGTCACTTTTAATTGACTCTGAGACTAAACCTCTAATTTCCAGATTATGATCACAGAACACAGACAGTGTCCACTGAAAAGAACCACAGAAGAAATATTAAAGTATAAAAACACAATTTTTTTTAATTTTCTTGGTCTCAACAGTTAAAGAGTCAGTGATTTTCAGAGAGAAAACACCAGACACAGACATACAAGTGGATACTCCAATGCTGCCACCTAGTGGTGTTAATGGGTTACAGCAATGCAGCGCAAGCCATCCTAAACTGTAAAGGGCCAATCCACCAATTTTGTCAAAACCAGTTTACAAACCACATGGAGCCTGTGAAACAGTATGTCTTCTGTGGCTCTGGAGAAGCTTTAAAAATTACCCAAATGACATCACTTGAGTGATCTCACGTTGGGTTTAGAGGCAACACATTTTAAACAGAAAGCCTGTGTTACAAACTGGGGGCACAGGGTTTGAAAGGCCAGTCATTTGATAGGCAGGGAGGGTTTACAAAAGATGCTCGGCGTTACACTATGGGAAGTGTTGGATCAAAGGCTTTTTTGAAGCTACTCACACCAGGGGGTGTCAGGATATCTCTGTCTTTTTAGCTTCGGTTTTGATCCTTCTTATTTTAATGTGTCTCTCAAACTTAATTACAGTGCAATAAGTCACTGGAGTGCCCCTCTAATGTCAGCACACAAGCTTCTCCGGCTTCAAAGGCAACTGGGCATGTCGGAGGGTGTTGACAGGACAGGCAGCTGCCTCTGACTTAGTGTTCCGTGATACTTCATGGGCCAATGGATGGCAAGAATCTTTACTGGCAAGACTGACAAGATAAGAATATCTCATCATTGTGATAATATTTTGATCATAGGTCACATGAGGCCACTTAAAAAAAGATGCATTTTTATGATATTTGTATTTCAGATAGTTTTCATTCTCAATTTTTAGAATTTTATCAGTTGTAAAATATAGGCCTACAGTGGGTATTCTTTATATATACATATTTCTTGTTCTAGCTAAATATACTATTGAGTTGCGTTTGGAGCATGACCTTTGCTAGGGACTATCTCAGCCTCTGCTGCTTCAGTTTTCATCGTTGTTGTTTTTAATCCGTCTTTCAGAAGTCTCACAACTTTATGACAATGCAAGCTTCTCCAGCTTGACTCTTGCAACTTTTACTTGTAACTAAACACAGGTAACTAAATGCCCTGCGATATGGTTCACTAGAGGGTGAGAATCTTCACTGCCAAGGCTGGTAAGATAACACTCTCCGATTATTGTGATAACATTTTATTCTTAGGTCATATGCGTCCGGCTCACAGGTGTGGTTACAACCAACCAGATAAGATAAGATACATTTAGTTGCATGTGAAAGTTCTTGACCTTGCTTGACAAAATAATTGCAATGCAAGGTCCACTTACTATCTTTAACCAGAGCTTTCAACCTCATCTCACAGACTTCATCAGCGAATGGTGTTAACTCAGTTGTCGTGGAGATATATGATTGTATCTCCATGAAAATTATATTGTCAAAAAAATAAGTAATTAATACATTTAGACTTTTAGACTTTCTATAGTTAACTGTTTTTTTACATTATTTTATACCTTGACGTACATTTGAAAATGTATAATGTATTTGTGTTTGTTGCTTTTGGAATGGTTTGTGATCATTCCCTGTGTATGTTTGTGATGTTGTGATATGTACAATTTGTATTATCCTCAGTCAGGCTTGGAGGTGTGCACTTCTATGGGATTATATGTTCAATGACACACACCTGAGCCTGCTCGATTCCTCTGTACCTGACGAAAGGGCTAATTCTGACTCAAAACATACTTTTCCTAATGAAATAAAAAATAACATTTAAACTAAGCAGTGAGTTGCATTGTATTTTTTACATAACAAATTTGTTGATGCACTGATGCAAATATCATACAATAGTAGATTCATATACTATATATTTTTGTATATGTTAGTATAGTACATGTATGCAAAACCTGTCGTATAAGTGTAGTCTTGTATAAATCTTTGAAAAAGGATATAATAATGTATGGTAAAATACAGAAATATTGTATGATCATATATACAAAGTATCTAAATTATTCAGATTCAGAGGATCACTGAGTAGAGACTGCCTCTGTACACTTTACTGAGAAATACAAATATAAAACCAATAAAAATCAAAAATCAAATTGTAGTGGCAATCGAACAAAAAAAAATGCTACTTGAGAGAATTTGAAGTTCTTTCCAACGCGTGTTGGTGCAAAAAAATGATGTCTCTCCCGACAGGTGCGTTTGATTGTTTATTTACATGTTCTGCAAAAGTATTTACACAAAAGCAGGGTGTACTGAATGAAAACGTAAAAACCAAGCTAGTAATATACGGTATGCCAATCAAAACGCTAACAGTGCACTTAAACCCGAAAACAGACAAAAACACAAGCACCCAAGCACGACTGAAAAACTGTGTGGCTTCCTCCATTCCTAATTCCCCCTCCTGGTGCACCTGTGACTCACCTAAATAAATAGTAATTGATCACCTGTCTATGCCCTCAGGTGTGTAAGTGACGCAACATTCACCGCTCAACACACACATGACATGAAACGTCAAATTGGCTACAACACAAATAAATCAAAATACAATATTGTAAGACTAAAAAAGCATACCTTTTGCATGTCTCCTGTGCAAATAACTGAATGTGTGCTATTGGTCTAACACTCAAAAGGTTAAGTTGTCTCTTGTTATTGAAGCTATTGAGGACGGACTCCTCAGTGTCATGCAGCCATGACAGAGACTTTGTGGAAGATCCTGGAAATGATGTTGGGGTTGTTGCTGTGTGAGAAAGTGGCCATCAGCTGTTTAGTGCCAGGTGAAGAGGCCATGATGGTCACCTTGTTCTCTATCTCCTCGCCTGGCTGCAGGAGAACCAATCTGGGAGAAAGAGAAGAGATAATAACAATATTGGACAATGAATAAAAGGGGCAATTGGCAAGATATTTGATGTTCCACAGCATAACAAACAGAATATATCTCTGTGTGTGTGTGTGTGTGTGTGTGTGTGGGTGGGTGGGTGGTGAGTGCTGATTAATACCATCAATTATTCAACAAAACATTGCCAGGTACAGAGATTTTTCTGGCTCCCAGAACTCACATTGTGCCCTTTCTCAAGCCAAAAAAGCAAATGCCAAGGCAGTTTCATTGTTCTAGTATTTAGCATGGTGATGTATTACCTCTCAACTAGATGCTTCTGCTGAAGCTCTTATCTAACGAGCTAGCTTATTCCTCCCCTCGCTGCAACGTTTGCTTCATTGTCTGTGCCAATAAAAAAGCCAGCATGGCTCCAGGGGACTGAAATAAGAGGGAAATCGGGCCAAACAGGACAAGATGGATTTAAATCTTTAAAACAAAGTTTGTCCAGTTAAAGCCATAAAAGAGCTTTAGGCAGAGCAAAACTGAGGACATGGGAGAGGAGGATTAAGTCTTAACAGCACAAATGTGGAAACCACAGCAAAATGCAAATGGAATATAGGAAGTTACATATACTCAAAAATGAAGTGATGCTACACTGGAAAACGTGTTAATAATAGAAGAGTACTTTCCATTCTTTGACCGTGAAGTGATTCGTCTCTGATACAGACAGAAAAAAACACGTCTCTCAACCCTCCTCAGGTTTAATAAGGAGTTGTTTTCGGTCAGTTTAAAAGCACACAGTCAGGTGCAGACTAGTATGTTTCAGTACAAGTCCATCAAAGTTAAACACGTCGCACAACTAGAGTTGAAGACATTTTTGTTGTTATTATTAAGCTATTGTCACCTTTCATATATTCTTTTATTTATTTATTGTTTGCAGCAGTTTATTTTTCTTTCATTACAGTATGCTTTTACATGCAAACCATTTGTTGTCCTTTTTTCAATCTGAATCACTACATTTACATTGTGGACAATCTGCCTTGCCAATAAAGATGATTTAACTTTGAATTTGAATAAGGAGAGAAAAGGAAGAGGGGATCATTGCACAAATATATTAGTAAATTTAACCCCTGGGGGTGATGGTGCCTTGTTCTAACCAGAGCTACACGACTGCATTCGGATGTAACATTATGTTCCTGCTGCTGCAAAAACATACCTGACAGCATTCCCAGACACTTACACCACAAACCATGTTTTCTTCCTGCTGACATAAAGGAAGATGTGTGTGATACCACTGGAATGTGACCAAGGGACCTGTCTTTTATTATTATTACTTTTTGACACTGTTTTCTAAAGAGCCCTGCAGGCAACAACCAGAAATATCACTTGAGAATGATGATTTATTGTATTTCTTGAAGTCTGTAAACAGACTTACTTGGCCTTGTGTTTGCCCTGTAACAAGCCAGATCCTTCTACAGTTAGCACAGCTCCATTCAGAGTTTTGGTGAACATGTTGATGAAGGACACCTGGGCTGTGTGCTCCCTCTTCATCTGGATGCTGTCCCCTCCTTCAATCTGTGGAAAAGCAACTAGAGACACTAGACAACGAAATCCTCTATTTACTTGATAAGAGCTCTAGTGCTCAACAATAACACTTTAGTCCACATTGTGCTGAGTGGTCATCAACAGATTTGTATTAAAAAATTAAAATGTATGTAGGTATGGTACGTAGTGGTTTTAACGTTTTCTAAGGTTACTGCTGTCATTTGGCATTCTTGTTTTTGCTTTGTTTCAGGAAGTGAAGGTGGAAGCATTAATGCATCAGATAGAAAACCTATTGTTTTGAATGACAGGAAACTTGTTTGGGCTGTGCTCTTGGATTTTACTGCAGCATTTGATGTTAATGACCATAGTATTCTTGTGGTTTTGACAGGGGAAGTAAACTGACTAATCTAATATGATGTAATACATATATGCACAATCTGTGCATATGAAGTTCTGTCTTCATTATGAACAAAGTGACAAAGATGAAGAAGAAAGGAAGACAACACTACATCATTTATTTGCAATGCTTTGTGAGTTGAAGAGTAGGGAGGCTGGATGCTGCTGTACCTCTATGGTTATCTGTGGTGAGTTTATGTTGAACTCCTGTGTAGCCAGGAGTCTTTCTTTACTCCTCATGTCCTTTATCACCACTGCCACGTTCACAATGTCATCACCTGCCAGGACCGACTCATACTCAGATGGGGGGATGGTGTGGCGGAGCGTCAAAACTGCAGAGAACATAAAGAATGTGGAAAAATGATCGCGAGAGAAACAAAGCAAATCACATAGAAGTTGCAAATAATCCCTAGTGTAGTGTTAGTGAAATAGTAGTGTGACCATGCCAATAGAGTAAATTGTACTAAAAATGAAATACTATTAAATAACGTTATCCAACAATAGTGCCAGAGACTGTGCATATTCATACTGTCTGTGAATCATACATTTCTTAGTATTCAAGAGCAGGGCTCCTCACCTTCAAACGGCTGTATGTGCACTTTTTTGTGTATTTTCCAGAAGCTCTCCTGTGGGCTGCTGTTGTACTTTTTCAGCTGAGCGTTGAGGTGTTCCATCAGGACCCTGGGGCTGCTTGACTGGTTTGTGACCATCACACACATGACGATGCTGTCACCGACTGATGGCACCCCATCTATGGTTAGGGACACCTCCAAACTAGGTGACATTGCTCCTTCATGAAGAAAAGATTGCATTTTTTACAGGTGAAAGTTAAACTACTGCTATTGTGGCAAACTGTGTCTGTTTATATGACAGTTTTAGTCCTTGAACACATTGATTTTTGTGTTTGATCAAACACTATATGGCCAAAAGTATGTAGATGTCCCAACATTTGTTGAAGAATGGGTCCAATTCAGTGAGCTTGTGAAATTTCAATGGAAAAGTGTAATGTGGCGTGGAAACAGCTCACTCGTGAAGCAGTAGGCCGTACCTGTTTCACCTCCTGGTGTGCCAGACATAGAAGCATAAAGTAAGGACATTATTATAAAAAATAGGAGAGATTTTGTAAAGAAAAAGCAACAAGATCTAATCGAAATGTCAAAATGCTCAACAGTTCATCAAGGTGATAAATGTTTACTTTCAGTAAGAGAACAAATCTGGCACTGACACACAAAATGAGTGGAGTGTCTCTTTAAAGTTCTGTAACTGTAACAGTTTCATAACTGTGACCAAGCTTATTAGCATGTCACGAAACAGTACAGTTCATCTAATTTGACTCATTAGAGAACATCTGTATGTCAAGTCTGCGTGAGCTGTGCACCAGTTTAGTCTTATGGTAAAACTAAATACTAAAAATATATTACTGTTTAAAAGAAAATACAATAGGATGGTCTTGGTTTGCCCCACTGACAACAAAATTGCCAACCATAACCAGTTCAATATCTTGGATAGGCCATCTATCCATGACTCAATAAAGGATTTTTATATTCATCATAAGAGTGCCTCGGATTTCTTGAGAAAGAGCACCTGACTTCTTTACTTCAATATTATGAACACGATTCCTGACCCAGTGCAGCACTCCCTATTTTTCTTCTTCAGTTAAATATCTTATTGGATTTTAGAGCTAATGTAAAATATTTCAAATATTGCTATGTCCCATTTCGTCACCACAGTGAGTTTGAAGCATGTAACATATGAGCTACATCCTCCCTGTTGAGACAACTGCAAGATACAGCACATATACACAACATAGGCAGCTTTTTGGCAAGAGAACAAAAAACTGGCTACGCCAGACTACATGCTGTGAGCTCATTCTTAAAATCAGGCTTTTTACACATAAAATGGAGTAGGTCATGTGGCTCATTTATGGAAATGCACTACCTATTTCTTGTCTCCATAATTAAGGAGAAATTTGAAGTTTCCACAACAGCTGACACGCTTTTCCAGGTTGAAAATAGGAAACAAAGACCAACTAACCATTTGTCCAATCAATTGTAGGAGTATTTCAAGTTGATGTCTGAGTGATCAGTTATCTGTAATGCAGCTTACTTGAAATGAGGTTTGCCTCAAACTATTTATTTAAGAAGTGAAGAAAAAATTGTGGGATGGCTTTTCCAGGTAACAGGAAGCTTTAGGGATAATTTGCATCATTAACTTTTGTTTTTTGTCTTCCCAGTCCTGCTCTGTTTCTCCATCCACTATCCTTCAGATAGATCAGTGGAATAGTGTGAAGCCATTGGCAGGAATGTGTAATGTGCACGCACATCTGTGTCCTCGTGTGCACTATTATGGGTCAAAATCTCCACAGGGGACCTTGAACTTACAAAATAACTTCAATTTTAAGGTATTTGTGTGCACATATGTTTGCATGGTGGAAGGAGGGTGAAGATGCTTTGTTACACAGCCACTGACCATTCCACGTGTTAATTTCTACAATGACTGCTAGTTGTCCTCCTGAAAAAGGACAGAAAGTGGGGAGAACAACTTTATACCACATGTGGAGAACAAAGATTGGTGTTCTTCACAGGGTGGAAGGTGAAGGTGTTTTGTTACACAACCACTGACCTGTCCTCACTGTGCCTCTTACAGTGCCTGCTGGTTGCCCCCCTGAAAAAGGAAAGAAAATAGGGAGAAATAGCACACATGAGGAGAACAAAGACAGAAAACCCTCGACTTCAAATGTCTCTACATATTGCATTTACATCACAAATTGGCTGCTTTTTAAAGAAGATGTGCTATACTGTATGTGACCTTTTTTTTTTTTTTTAAAAAGCCACACAGAGGACCTTACTTTTCTTGCTCTTATAAGCCTGTGTCAGATTCTCTGGTCTGTCTGAGCCGAGGCTCTTGGTATAGATCAGCTGTCCCACCAACTCAGTGTCCAGCGTCCTCCCCACCACCAGTCCGTCACGCACGATCAGCCGTATGACGTCAGCGTCAACAGAGGCATAGATGAACGAGGTGTCATAAGGGGCACCGAGGCAACGTTGCTGGATGGCAACTACAGGGCAAGGGCCACAGCAGAATATCCCTGCAGAGAAAGATATGTTTATTGTTACGTACTAGTTAGTTATCATTCACCAATAAGGCACATTATCCATTATTTTCCACTTTCTGTGACATTTACTCAAAAAGGAAGCTCTTGTGTCACATTCAGTTTTGATGTGGTACGTCTAGCAAGGTGCTAGGTGTTCAAGATTCCTGTCCAAATTTAAAAACATTAAATTCAGAAAGAAAAAAAAAATGAAATCAATTGTGTCAAAGCCCACCAGCACTCTTCTCCTGGGGGGTTGGGTCCACTACCTGCCAGCCATCAAACCCTACACCGAGGTCTGGTCTCCTCATCCAGCACTCCACCCACACATGGAAGTTCCTGCAGGAGAACACACAGGTATGAATGCACACGCACATACACACAACAAATGAGTATGCATACACCAATAAAAATGGACATGCATGCACAGAGGAATAATATACATGATCACAGGCAAATGCACTTGCAAGATAAACACAACCAAGTAAAAATATGACTAATATGACTACATTGACCCACAGAAATGTAGGCCTCTTCTCTTCTCTTTTATATGTTCATATAAAATAGTTATTAGGGCAGAACTGAACAGAAAAATTCAGTTTAAATGTAATTTATTTATTTATGTTATCTTTGTGGTTTGAGAGCAAGATACACCGACCAAATGCTGTCCTTTGACAGGTTGAGCTTTTCCCCTGTGCTCGAGTAAAATTCTTCAATTTTCACGTTGCCATCACTGTCATGGGCTGCGTTAAAAACTGTCACCACCCTGGAGGGAATCCCCAGCACTCTCATCACTGGAAAAAAAAAAGGTCAGTCTTAAACACTAAATGGACCAGGATTTTGAAATCATCTGTATTGACAAATTTAAGCCTGAGATGTTAACGACGACGACGACGACGATATTTTAAGTTCATCCAAAATACAAAAACAAAACAAAAACAAATCATTTTCATACTCAAACCATTCAGTGACCCCTCGTGCCCTCTATTGCATCATCTGCATTCATTATGTTCCTCCACTTATTAAGGTATTAGGTCCTAGGTTTTTCCTTGTCAGCAACTTCTGGAAGTAATTAATAATGTTGATTTCTGGAAGGATGAGAACTAATAACTGGGATGAAACCAATACATAATATAGACCAATGTTTAGGAGGGTTTAGCTTATCCTATTAGGAACACTGAAAGAAACTGAAACCTTTGCTAACTTTCTGACTATGAATGCTACTGGACTCCAATTAAAATTCAATGAGATGTAGGGCAACTGCTCTGCATTGGAGAAAGCTCAAATGTCACTTAAATGTCACCCATGGTGTTGGCATAAATACACTCTTGTGTCCCAATTATTCAATGTACCTGTGCAGAGGACAGATGCAAAGACCCAGCACTGTCCATAGCGCACAGGGCTGCAGTTGGACGAGACCCAGCGATGAAGGATGTCAGCGCTGCCGTGCCACTCTGTAGGCTTGACACCACCTTTGTCGCTGCCCTGCCACTTCCCGTCCAAAACACCCAGGTCATCATTACAGTTCACCTTGGACAGGAGGAGACACATTACTGAACTTTCTGTCTTTCTTCACTGTGAAACTGCAGAGAAATTTGGTCTGAATTATGTTATTGATAAAATTAAGTAGCACATTTGGCATGAGAGGGAATGCATTTGCATATTTGTGCAATATTTATCGCACATACATACAGTATTTGTGAGTGTTGTCTCTCACCATAGCACAGATCACCCTGCTGAGGTAGACAGGGTCTGATCGAAGAATGTAGTCTTTGTGTTTGTTACTGAAGTGCTGGGGGCTGACCTGCAGCAGCTTCAGACATGCCTCTAGGACCCCAGGCTCATACTACACACGGAAACACAAATGTAGCTGTACTGTAGCCTATTCTTAGCTGCAAATAAAGCTGTGATTATGCATGATCCATTCACGATAGTTGAATGTTGCTGAGTGTCACATACCTGACCAAATGACCAGGGCCGCCTACTAATGTTTTGATAGGTGCCCATGTACACCAACCCATAATCACTCTTAATGTACTCTTGTTTTTGGACATCCACAGGCATGTACACTGGATCATCTGAAAAGCAATGGCAGTGGTGCGGAATGACTTCTATAACAAGATAACAACAAAAGCTGTAGACAATAACAGGAAGTATTACTACATGGACCCACCTTTCAGCCAAGGATTGCAGAGCAGCACAAATGTTCCCACTGCGTAGCTCCTTCTGTTCTGAACGGTCTCTATGTGGACCAGGAGGTGATGCAGAGCGACCGAGGATAGAACAGGGGAGCAGATGTGTATGGAGACTGACTGACAATGCACGTCGCCTGGGTAGACTTTGGCTGACCAGTCTTGGGTGTCGGGCACCTCGTCAGAGAACTGGACTGGGATCCTCTTTGACAGACTGCCTGTAGGGTGAAAGAAAACACTTGCTGTTTACTTGAAGAGAGACTATAATAACTTTTAAACAAAGAAATAACATCACTTCCCTCTTACAAATGAAAAGTTGAATTCATAAACCATCAAACACACTACTGCTCAGTTCAGTACATTGAGGAGTTTTGCTGCTACAGCCTCACTTGTTCTGGTATAACCAGTAGCTTATGGTTGCTAATGTTAGCTAATGTTAGCAAACAAAGCACAACAATAAATGTGTAGCCTAATGTCCTGAATGAGGCACTAGTTCTTTTTTGTTAATTTATGTTTAATTATATCCTGTCTTCTTTTCCTGTCCTATCCTGTTTATCATGTTCAGTCCTCTCCTGTCCTGCCTACCTTTACTTTCCTGTGTTGTCCTAATCTGTCTTTTCTTGTTATAGCTAGTTCTGTTCTGCTTTGTTCTGTCCAGTCTTTGCTTGTTCATCCCTCCTGTCCGTCTCTGTTCTGCACCGTCCTTTACTTTCCTCTTCTTTTCTGTGAGATGAAAAGATTGATATCACTCTCATCTCTGTGTGCTAAGTACGGAGCTGGAGTCAGGAGGACATTGTTAGCCTAGCATAGCATAAAAATTGGAAGCAGGGGAAAACAGCTAGCCTGTCTCTCTCTTAAGTGAGAAGAAAAGCCTACCACCACGTATAAAGCTGACAAATTAACACGCATCTCACTTGATTCATCTGTACAGAAAAATACAAAAACTGACAATTTGTGGGTGAGTTACGTGCTGTAAATATTTTATGGCAAGCAACAGCTGGGTGCAGTGACATGCGCCAGAGATGATTTCCCTAAATGTTGAACTAGTAAAAGTAAAGAAGAGTCATAAAGTCAGCACTGACTCAGTAATAAAGTTATACATATGTAAAGTTTGCTAATATTAGCTAAGATTTGCCACTAAGCTAAGTAAGGCTGTAGCAACAACACCCCTGACTGCATTGGATCGAGCAAGGGCCCTTTTATTGATTATGAATATAACTTCTCAGTTGTAAGGGTATGACTGTGTTATTTTGTCTTTCATATATTACATGGTCTTGCTTTAAATGTGAGCAGACTTAATCCTATCTTTGATACCTAGCCAAACCTCCAGGACCAGGCTTTCAGTGTGAGGGTTCCACGGCGGGCCGTGAAACAGCAGAGTGAGTTTGAAAGGTTTGCCTCGTCGCACCACCAGGTGCTTTTTGCTGAGACCCTGTGTCTCGTGGGAACTGTGGTTTTCATGGGCCTCAAAGTTGACTAACTTCAGTCGGCAGTGGCCTTCGTCAGTGCCTTGAAAAACAGATGACTTCTTATGAAAACCAACATTGTTTTCACTCACAGGATGCATGACAATGATCTCTATCAAAAGGGAAAGAAGGGAAGAGGGGAGTTTTGGAGATGAAATTAAAAGAAGCTCGCCATTTCAATATGACACCACATGTGTTGGATGAATCATAGGATTTCTGGCTGCTGGTACAATATTTAGACCAGGAAAAAATATTGGACTATAAAATTATTTTATAGTTTTTTCTTTCCACATTGTTGTTCACGTGTTGAAAAACTTTACTGCCTCTCTGTCACATACCTGTGCTCGACCATCCTCACATTCCATCACATACTCTGCTTTGTAACCATGTGCATTTATTAACACCTCAGTGACTAAAATACTTGTGAAGTCACACACACTTGTTTAAACAATGTAGTAAAAGAAAAATACAGATTCTTCAGTAGAATATCCTGATAGAAAGGAAATCATGTTAAGTCACTCATTTTAACTCTTTCTACTTGATTTATGTTGAGTTAATACTTGCATGTGATTCACCTAAGGTTAGTAAAAGTTTGTTAGAAAGTGTCTTGCCAAGAGTCTTAAATAGATATATATATAAATAAATAGATACTTTATTAATCCCAAGGGAAATATAGGCATCCAGTAGCTTAAGCGACACATACAAAAACACCAATTCACACAAGAATATAAGAATAAGAGCACCAAAACACAGCCGTGAAGTGAAAGTCTAACCACCAGAACTACTACAGAGAGCTGTCACTATGATATAGTGGGTGCTAAATGGAATAAATGCAAATGTAGGTGATTAACAGATAGTGCAAATGTAAGGTGATTAAAAACTAAAAACAGTGCAAGAATATGATACTGCGGATAATATAAAATACAATTAAAGATAAATATATAAGCAAATACTATGCAAATTGTGCATAACGCTAACATAGCCAGTAGCTGACAGTTGACAAATGATGAGTTCATGTAAAATCTTATGCAATTACATCAAAGTTAAAGTAAATTAAAGTAACTCAAAAGCATGCACCCACCTTTCTCTGGAGAAGAAAAAGCTTAAAGTTAAGCATGACTGGCAGAGTGAACTCACCACAGCACCACATGTTGTGTATTGTCTGTTGCATGCAGTCCATGGTCTGACAGCAGGAGTTACAAGCGACGGAAGGAATGACAAGCAGGCTCCACCTTCCAGCTGATATACATCTCATTCTCCCTCTTTTTTCCCCTTTCTATTCTATCTTCTGCTCATAGTGGTCCATAGTGGCAAACCAAGCCCCAGTAGCAATAATTTATTAACAAAATTGGAGTTAACGACAACCTGGGCAGCAGCAGCAAGTGAAGGATGGTATCTAACCAGACACTGTACTATAATAAACAAGTCTGGTGGTCTCACAAAGTGTAACGTTTAGTTGATTCTATGTAAAGACACTGCAAGACCTTTCAAAGACTTAACACAACAAACTCAACAGAAAAGGATCTGAATACATAGGGAGTTAACAGTCAAAACAAGCACAATAACATGCCTGATAAATCCAGTGCAACAGCCCTGTAATAAATACTACCTGTTTAAAATGCATGTTTTATTGGTTTTGAATACAGTATCGGTGCTTATCGATTTATGCAAATAAGGTATACACAACATATCACTGAACTGCATGAACACAGTTAAACATAGCTCACATTGTAGATATATTTTCATCATAGCTCACCCAAAAATTTCTAAAAAGTACAGTGGTTTATGATCACTTGTTGAACTTTTTGTGAAACATATTTCACCTGCTTCTCTTAACATTAACACACTCTTAACACATTAACCAACTGGCACAGTGAACCCGAGGCCTGCAGGGTTTCTGGTGTCTTGGTAGTTTTGTCCGGTCAATAGTTCAGTTTCACATTTAGGATTATAAAATAAGAGGTTGTTTGCCATATGATGGTCGCTGACTAGATGTCACATTTTACCAGCCTTGTAATTTACCGCATCACTGCAAATACTCATCACTGAAACCACATTTAAGAGAAAACTGACTACATATTTATGCGCTACTGGCTGGCTGACTGTGCTGTCTTGGGTGTAGGGCTCCCTCTAGCAGCAAGCACCAGAGTCTAGACTATTTACTTGTATGTGATACACAAAACTGCTAGAAAATGTGTTACTTTTTACATTTTTTTCTAACTGTTTATGTCAGAGGTAATCACATACTCTCAGTCTCTCACTTTCATAATGAAAATAATAATAATAATAATTAACATATTTCCTCAATACAAATACAAGAAGCATCATAATTGTAAAATAATTTCTTGTATTCACTGGAAACCCTTTGAACAGTACAAGTGTGATACATTGCAGTGAAAATGTCTGTAGCTCTTACAGTATAGTTTTTCAACATAGCCCATCTGCTGTCAGTGAGTGTGGAGGTTGTTTAAATGGACCATCTGCCAGTTTTTACAAACTCTTCTGTTGTGGGAGACTATGTGGAACATGACAGGTCGCCTCCCAAAAAAGCAATTCTGTTAGAGCGTACACTGTGAAAAATATTGTTTGACTGAAAGGATCTGTTACTGGGTGTTGATCAATTAAATAGTTAACAATTAATGATTGAAAAAGACTGAGCGGCTCTGTGAGGCTGTACTTTGGCACAGCGGCCCTCAATGCTAACATCAGCTTGCTAACTTGCTCACAATGACAATACCAACATGCTGATGTTTAGCAGTTATAATGTTTATCATGTTCACCATCTTAACTTAGCATGTTAATGTGCTAACATTTGCTAATTAGTACTAAACACAAAGTACAGCTGAAGCAGGATTATGTCTTAGTGAGTTTTTCAGGTATTTGATCATAAACCAAAGTATTGGACAAATTCAAATTTTGACCTCATGATAGCACAAGAGAAAAAGTGAAAAGTTATTATGAGGGGGACCTGAATGTCTGTACAGAAATTTTGTGGCGGCCCATCTAAAAGTGGAGACATTTTACTAAAAACCATGGAAGTGAAAGTCATGGTGGTACTAGAGGAAAAGTCACCATGGTCTGAGCACCATGGCCAGCGGTACCAAGTTTCATCACAATCCATCCAACAGATATTTAAATTGGGACGAAAGTGGTGGGCTGACCGATAGACAAACATTGCCAGCATTTGTCTACAGGTATTTTCCAGGCTAAATAATTTCAGTGCAAATGAATCCTATTTACACATTCCACTGAATTAACACTTATCTACTTATCATACTAAAATGAATACATGCATCCCCCCAGAATTCTTCCCCACATTCAGGAACATTCTCACCTGTCCCGGAGCAATGTAACAAGCATCCCCCAAACAATCCAAAACATTCAGAAGTTGTTAAATCTCTTTCTCTAGACAGGTGTTGCAAGTGACTGAGGGAATGACAACTATGCACATACATACTGATATACGTCTGTCAACCTCTTTTCTTGTGGCCATGCACCATCATAATAACATTTTTGCATTATCTTCTGCACACAGTGGCCAAAAGCTGCAAGCCACACACACGCCACAATGATTTCTTTAACAATCATTGACCCTGTGTTATTAACTGGGGAGCACCAGCAGGTGAAGGGTGGACCATATATATCAATTGCAACACTTAGCATACTAAGCATATACGTAAATGTGACTGTGATTTCCCACTTAGGAGGTGGCAATCTGAAAAAAATAAAAATAAAAACTATTTAAGACTGTGAGTTTTTAAAATTGTATTTAAAAGAATAGTTTGACTTTTTGGGAAATTTGCTTTCTTGGCGAGAGTTAGATGAGAAAATCAATACCACCCCAGAACAAGGAGACGGTTAGTTTAACTTAGAATAAAGACTTGAAAACAGCAACTTGCCATTTTTACCTTTAGGTTTTAGTACGGATTAAACAAACTAGATGTAACATTCTTTAGTTAGTGAAAACACTTACCTGCTTTAGAAATGCTTGTGCACAAAATGTCACACTATTCTTTAAAGACCTTAAATTTAGTTGACTCTATGTAAGACAATGAAAGTTTTCCAGGACTTTAAGGTGACCTGGTTTACAATGTTCTACTGCATTAGCTAATTTTACTCACTAAACGCAACAGAACGAGATTTGAATTCATCAGGATATAATAACCAAAACAAGCTCTATGATTTGCCCAAAAAATACACAGAATAAGCGGAAAAATAGATACTCCCGTACAATGTAAATCAATCCAATGCAACAGCCCTGTAATGAGTACTACCTCTGTGTAAGGTCATATTTTTACCAACCACTTACACCAAAATCTGTCCTCTCTGTGCTGCTTTGGGTGAAGGGCTCCATCTAGCTACAAAGGTGAGACTGTATTTTTCTGTACTGCTAGACAATGAGTTAGTGACCTCGAAATGCATTTTGGTATTTCTGGTTATTTCTGTCAGTGATAATCTCAGTGTCAGCCCTTCATTTTTCTAAGATTGGTAATTGTAAAATGCGTAGTATATTTCCTTAAATACAAAGTGTAGGATTTTTACTTTACAATTTGATGATTACAGTATATAACAGTGATGGCGAGAGTAACTATAGGAGTGAGCTGGTGCAAAAAAAATTTCTTCAATGTCCATATGACAAAAGAAATCATCACTGACTTCAGGGAGTCCACAAGCAATTGTATCCGATTTCTCCCTCCTTTTCCTCCTGCCATCTGGGAAACGCTAATGACCCCCTACTCAGACTGAACACCTCACACACACAACCAGATGTAATATACACATCACTGCTTTAGGTCAGTCACATCTTTTATAAAGTATACATTTTTGAATTTTGGATTTGTTGTGTTTCAATTCGGAAGTATAATAATTGTATTGTATAAATAGACTGGTAGTTCCTATGCAGATAATAATAAACTTGAACATGAACCATAACATCACTTTTTGCATTTACACTGCAAACCTTTCTTAGTGTGCTGCGTACACTGATGTGAAAATGTCTCTAGCGCTTACAACATTTAACTCAACATTCTTAAGATGTGACAAATTAATGCAAATGGTGACAAGGAATATTTCTGGTGTTAAGTCTTTTGTGTTACACAAAGACAACATGTGTTGCAAATGGATCAAATCAAAATAGTTAATTTTATTTTTGTCAAAGGAAATTTGATACAAAAGGGCATATAAGTACAAACCTGTATTTGTTTAATCCAGTATGTAGCAACAAAAATAACATCTGTGAAACAAAAAACAGAAAAACTGTGATTTAAGTTGCTGGATAAATTTCCCTTAAAAGCACTTTGAACAGCGACTGAATCAGGGTTGTAGTCAATTCACTTTCGTTCTGTTTAACCACAGAAATTTCATGGCATTTTTGTGCAAATGTTATCTTGAACTTTTTTCAAACAAAACTCCACAATAACCATATAAAACACCTGAAAACATTGCATTCTTTCACCATGACCACACACAAAAAAAATCCTGATTTGAATATTCATTAATAATTCATATTTTACCTCAACAAGGCACTGCATTTGTCCTGCAGAGAACCAAAACATGAAAAATTTTGCAAAGGTTGACAACATGAACTGCTCACATTGTGCGAACAATGTCCATCAGTTCAGCTGCCGATGGAAGTTAAAGGCCGACAGACAAAAAAATATGATACATTCTAAGAGATTCATGGCTTATAAGAGAAGCCCAACATTTTAGTGGCTTGTAACGCCGCTGTCAGTTCAAAACGTTTCATACACTGAATTTTAAGGTTTCCACAGACGTGAAGATAAAGAAAACATTTAAGAAAACAAAAGATGACTGTAGTTGTAAGGTTTTCACACATTCACAAGACAGTTTGAGGCACCCAAAGGCTACACTATAATACATGTACAACCTCAGATTAGCAATGTTGCCTGCAACATCGAGATATCTTTAATCTAAACTGATGTGACAGAGAAGGCTGTGGTTAAACAAGGTATGAAGTATTAAGTTACACATTAGTCAGTTCAGTCAAAATGACAAATATTCCTGAATATTTTTCTCTTGACAATTTTTTTTTGCATCATTAGCCAATAGAAAGGTTGCACATGCACAACAGGTAAGATGGGGGAAATATATTCTCTATGAGGGAGAAAAAAACATGGCAAAAAATAAACTGATGAGAAGCTAATTTACAAACACTTCTTTCACCATTGAAGTAAACATTTATCAATGCAGGATTTGCATGGATTTACCAAGTAAAACTATGGGTGTGTGAAGTTGCTTCCTGCCCAAAAATCAATGAAAGATTTTGTACCATTTTTCTATTAAAACTCCTTTTTAAATAAATACGAAATTCAACAAAACAATTTGTATTTTTCACACACATGCACCCGCACACACATTAAAACCCAATACTTCAGGAACGCAAAAAACATGTTAGCTTACATAACTTAGAACAAGAAAAAAAGTTTGATGCAGACATTTCTAACTACAACAATACATGACACGTAGCAGGACAGTTTTTCATCTCATACTCGTCATTACCTCTTTGTTATTGCTGCTTTTTTCATCTGAAAATCAATGTGGTTTCTAAAGAACCAAGGCATGTAGTATATGTGAAGCCTGGAACTTGATAGCAAAAAATTAATTGATCTTTCTGGGGCGAAGGTACCTCCCTTCACTGGTAGAGGTCACTGATTTAAGGCATGAACATTTAACTTTCTGAACTGATTTGAAGTGCATATACTGAGCAGTTAACAGGATGTACCTGTTTTCTAATTCCTATCGCGAGTCCGTCACTTCCACTTAACCCTCCCTGAAGTCGTCACTGTTCTACACTGATTAGATTGGTAAAAGCAAAGATGCAGCTGTGCATTAATTCAGCCACAATGATACACACACCACAGTGAATCCTCTTAGACAACATGCAATTAAGAGTGTATGGTTGGGGTGCCCTGGTAGAGTGTGTACCATTAAGGCTGAGTCCTTACCGCAGTGGCCATGGGTTTGATTCCAGCCTGGGCTCTTTGCTGCATGTCATCCCCTCTCTCTATCTGCAGCTGTCACTATTCAATGAAGGCAAAAAAGAGCATGATGAACTTCTTTAACTGTGTGTCAGGGCTCAGGACCTGCTGGGAGCTTCTCCACATGACAATAACAGTCGGCTGGTTTCAGGAGCATTAGTCTACAGGCATCTGGTGAACTTTTCTCACTTGAACCCTTGGCTGAAAATGTTGAAAGAAAAATAAAAAAACATGCACTGTCTTTTTTTTCTAAACCTGTAAAAACCATAGACTGTATATAAAGATGGACGACATGGACGTCCCCTGGTGGCTGGCTGCAGTATAGGTCATAAACCCCACCCTCCCTATGTAACAGTCATTTAATACATTTTTCTCAAAGATGGTTTCTGTCATTTTAGGTAGTTCTTATCACACTGATGTTTGTTCAAGAGTTCATTTCATCAAGTTTGGTTTCAATTAGTTATTTGATGTTGTCATGATTGACAACTGTGATTTGATTGTGGTGTGAGTTGGGTGGGTGTATGAGCGGGACCTCAACACCGACTCTGGCTCCAAATTACATCACCAGCAAAGATGGCAGCTCTACAGTGGGAGGAAGGGGAGACGCGTCGTCCATCTTTACAAACAGTCTATGGTTAAAACCTATTATCAACCTACACAGCACCCATGAAATGCATCTAAACACTCTCATACATGTTTGCATCAAAAAACTGATTTAAGACTTTGCTCTGCTCCACCTGAGACTATGGCTAAACGCCCAGCTAACTAATATAGACACATTCACATTCAGTATTAGCTTTTATTCGCTAGCATAACTGCAGCAGTTACTATTATCACCTGGTTTCCTGCTCACTGACAGAAGATATCTGGACCTTTCAGATTTGAATTGCTTATTTTGATCTTTGTCCTATAGACTGTCTAAAAGGGCTTTTGAGCACTGAAGAGTGCAACCAGACTTTTCATGGAAACTCATTCTGTTACCATTTATTTAAAGAAAGATGAGGGTCAAGCTCCCCAAAAGCATCTTAGCTCTTGTTTGTGTGTGTGTGTGTGTGTTCTGTTTTCACATAAATATGAACAGCCCCGTAAACACAGTCTATCTGTTGGTCAGTGGGTTTGGAGGGCAATTAAGAATGGACTTTTAGCTATTTGTTACAAACTCTTGTTAATCCACTGCGGGAGACTGTGGCACATGTGCAAATCTAGTCTTTAAGTGAAGTTGAGGCAATGATACCCTGGATGTCACTCTAAGACACACATGCGTTAGAGAAACCAGTCTCTTAAGATTCCAGTGTTTTAGACAAAACTAATTACTGATGGAGAAGCCTTTACTTTGTGCTTATTTGAAACTGCACCACAGCTCCAAGATGCTTTTGGTCAGCCCAGCACTAAATCTGCACTTCTCATAATGCTGGTTTCATTGAAGGAGCTTCAGCCTACAGCTGTGGGATGCAAACTTTTCCCTTTTCGAGAAAACACCTCAGACTGAGCTGTTTAAGAAACCAGCCTCATGAGTTGTAGCATGTAAGCTAATCAGCGTTAAGGAAACCAGCCCTATGAAGCCATACTCCCCACACAAACACCTGCACAATCCACCTGGATAAAACATTATCAACAACAACAAAAACCTCACTTGGTACAAAATATCAAAATAACATTTATATAAATAATTTAAATAGCTATACTAAAGCTAAAGTCTTGGTCTAAAATGTTTAAATGGCCAAACAGAAGTGCTAATAATGTGCTGTACAATTTTAGGGACTTTTTGTAGTTGGGTTAGTATGTTGGCAATCACAGGCAATTATTAATCAAAACATTTTTCCACACCCCACAATTAACACATTAAAGGGTAATGCCGGTATTTTAAAACCTGGGCCCTATTTTTACAAATTTAGCGGTCTAAGTGACTAATAGTCACCAAAAGCTTTGGAATTGCCTCAGCCGGCTGCAACGTAATCTTTTGTGTGGCCATTAGTCATTTAGAGCCCAAAATGTGTAAAATACCAGAATTACCCTTTAAGTCTGGGTATTTGACAAAGATTTGTCTATAAAACGTTGATTTCCAACCCTCCTTTAGAAGCCCCAGGGAACAGAGGAAAAGTCTTAAATCTACAAGCCCACATGCTCCTCCTCTCCTCCTTTTCATCTAACTGTCCCCCAAAACTTGCGATAGGTCACCAAAGTCACAATCAAACAGTTCACTGATGCCTTCATGGTCCTCCAGTCCAAAGTGGTAGTCATGACTGTGAGGGGGGGACAAGTTGATGAAACCGTCCAATGGGAGAGACAGGCCGTCTCCATTCAGGAAGTCCGAAGAGGAGAGGGGTGAGAAGTCAAAATCAGGCATGTCTCCAAGGCTGGAGAATGGGTCGCCTCCCAGGAGAGATTCTGTTGTGGAAAGTCATATGTGACATTTGTTGGTACTGGCTTTTGATCAATAACTAATTACCCACACAAATATCAACAGACAGTGCATCATCCACTTTATGTTTGTGACAGTACATATCATTTATGTAATAGATTCTTTTCATATAGGCCTTTTTTACAGCACACATGTTGATATGTCATAGCAGGAAAATCACAGGCGTAATTAATAACATTGACGATGGCTGCATTCCATTTACGTGCGTCAGTTTCAGAGTCATTTACTGGCATGGTTTACTAGGACACTTAAATGGAACAAAACCACCATTAACAATTTTAGTAACACCTGTGCCTTCCCTGCTATGACAAGTCAAAATGTCTGTTGTGACAAAAGGTCTATTACTTCAGTAACACATGCTTTAGAAATAAATAATTATTACCTGGAGTTGTGAAGTTTGAAGGAAGAAACATTGAAGTAAAAATGCATTAAATACTAAATGTTGGACTGTATAACTGTTTATAGAGCTCAACAATTCGATTAGTGTTTTAATAGACACCCTGTAAGGCAGGAAATGTAAATAACAGAGCTAATGTCAGAAAGCAGAATAAAGTGTGGCACTTATTTGGACAAAATTTGAAAAAGTTTTACGTATTTTTCTGCAGTGACATGTCCCCTACATTAGTGTTTTCCAGGAGGCATGCATTTTTGGTTCTGACTGACGAGGTCAGTGTTGTAATTTGATTGGTGCAATATCTGTGTTGGCTGATACTAAAAATAGTTTGTAATTTCACTCAATTGCAATGGCCACACAGGTGCTTTTGAGCCGTTGTTGCCATCTGTGGTTTCAGGACAAGCCATTGCCGAGTTTGACAATCTGATCATTTGCCATCACCAGCTAATGCTAACTAGCCCATCTCCTTTGTACGATGTGGGACAAACACAACACTGAGTGTGCAGGAGCTGCGGATAACTCAGCAGGTTTTGAAATAACATGAACTGGAAGCGATGTAGAGTGGGAATCGGTGGTAACGTAAGCAAGCTAGGCTAACTAGCTCCCACTTTCTGAGTGGAATACAAACTAAACAGGATAATGGGTCCTCCCAAATGTTAAATGCTGAATCACTAACTGTGCATAACGCTGGGTGGGGTTGTTACCATTTGTAGGCTATACAATATGATGAATTCTGGTCATTATTGCACCACAGAAGTTGACAGCGCGTCTCCTAGCAACACATTGGGGAAATTATCCATTCAAGTTTTATTCTTGTGGTCACGATTCAATTAAAAAAATCTGTTATTGAATCAACAATAATGCTTCTACAGGTTTTATATGTGAATAACGTTTCATTAATAAAAACAAAATTTGTGTTGGATATGCACACTGTCTACTTTCTTTGCTTTTGATGAAATGTTACCATGATTCAGGGCTGCATTGCTCACATTACTGCAAAAGAGAACTGGATTATGCAACAGGAGTGGCTTAGGAAGTCTCTATTGATATTTTGTTTCCATTATGAATCCATTGTAACTCACATGAATTCAAGTTGACCACAGCCACTGGTCTCCATGAGGAACAACAACTTTTTAGAACTACATTTCAAGATTTTGGACGAGTACCACTTAAATTGATCCTGAACGTTTTTAAATTGAACACTCACCCGTGTCACCACCTAACGCCAGTGATGAGGGGTCCTGCTGGGAGGCTGCTGTCACTGTGGATGACGTGGACGCTGGTGATAATAAACCCACTTCCAGGGCGTTTGTGGATGTCCTGGCTTGTGATTGGTCTGAGGGTTGTGTGGGAGACTGGACCAGGGAGGGGTCAGCATTGGGTTTCGACGGACTACTTCCTGTCACGGGGCTGCAGATGCCAGAGCTGTCTTCTGGACAAAGGAACACATCGATTGGACCACATGTGCTCTTCAGCGACACCTGGTAACCCTAAGAGATGTAGACAAATACGCACCGTTATGTGAAAACCTCACAAACTCAAAATAAACACAAAAAGCTCAAAAGTTGCTTTCAAAAAGCTGAATAACATTCAAGACCCGTACCTTGCTGGGTTCTGAAACTTGCATCTGAGTCTCTGGTGGAGCTCTGATCACCATGACCAACTGGTCTGGGGAATCAAATGACTTCCTTAAGTCCTGGCAGCGCACATAGCCCAACGTGATGAGCGCCACAATTAAGGAATACAATACAGCTGCAAGTAGTGTCATAGTAAGACTGACAGAGTCCAAGACTGCAATACTGTCTTGAAAAGGCTTTGCCATCTATGCCAGCTGGCAAAATGACAGAAATGACTTATGTGTGAGGAGGACTGGGAACAGCGTGTAATTATATAAATACAGGAACAGAAATTACAGTACAATGGCACTAACATGACAGCCCTCCTCTGCTAACCACTGAGCAGTTACCAGTCCACCAAGGCTGATACACATCTGACTTCTGTTAGTATTTGTAGTATCTGGTCCCACATGTGACATCTACATGGTCTGTATCTGTGTCTTTATTAGGATCTATCTTTTTTTATTTATTTTACATTTATTTATTTAGGGCACATATGTGCTGAGCATGACTGTTGGGGAGCAGTTAAGTCCCTTGCTGAAAGGCACCTTTGGCAATGGTAATTGTCCTGTCCACCTCTTTAATTCACTGCCAGATGTGTCATGACTGTTGGTGCTGCTAGAATTACTTTCCCATCATCATGAGAACATACTACCTCTCACATCTGGTGAGTCTCACTCATCAAAGCTGCTGTTGGTTTGTAACCAGTTTAGGTCTCAGAACATCAGTTAGGACACCTTAAACAGGTCCAAAGGATATTTGTTGTTCTGTGGGTCCTCTGTGAGCAGTCGGAGCTGCAGGTTGCATTTGGAAATGAGGTCATCCAGCTGCTCCTCAGCCTCTGTGAGGTCACATACCTCCCTCTGCAACTCCTTATGGCGGGAAACCAATGCTGCATCAACTCGATTACCACTGCAGGGGAAGATGGAACAGAAAAATGAAAAACAAAAGCGAGTGGTTTATGGACTCATAACACACATTTTTTAAATATATTTTACTGCTGTAATAAGAATTCATGTTTTCAGATTTTTTTTATTTACAGTATTTGTGCTTATTATGTTTCAGTATTGCAATTGTTTATGTTTGATATTCTTTATGTATACTCTTCTGCTTTGCTGCTGCAGCAATTCACCAGTTTCCTCACAATAGTATTATCCAGTCTGGTAACACATTTTTGGCTTTTTTATACTCACAGCCACTGGATGTTGTTCTTGGACTTCTTGGAGATGAGCTGGATTCCCTCCAGGACGTTGGTTATGTCGTAGATGCGTCTCTTCTGCACATCCAGGACCTGCGAGGCCCAGTTCAGATCCACCACGCCGTCAGCCGACTGGGACAACAGGTTCAGAAAGCGCTTGGTGGTCAGGTTCAAGGAAGTGTCATACCGTGACTTCTCCGTTGTGGTTCGAGAAACTGAAAAGAAACGGAAAGGGCTTTATAAAGTCTGCCTTTAACCACACTGGGTAGTTTCTTTCCTTGTATAACTACACCCTTATTGGCCTACAGCACAAGGATTATAGATTAATCCTGTTTACCCAATGAAATTCTGGCGTTGGCCTGGAGGAAGTGGCAATTTAAAACTCAAAGAGTGAAAAGTGTCCAGGAAAGAATCAATAACTTTGGATTTTTTTGCCTTCTTTTTGAATCAAATAAGACGCGATGCATGTCATGGAAGCAACTGCTGGGCAATCAGAAGAAGGAAGAATTTTTAAGGGCTGATTATGATTATAAGTCACATTTAAATGAAACATTACTTTTCAAATGGCTAGTTAATGTTCCATGTTATACTGTATATCTATTTCAAAATCACTGCCTGTCATTTGCACATTTTTATATTTGCAGAATATTCCATTTTATTAAATTCCACATATATATATAAAAAAATACGTCGTACCAGTTTATACAACATATTTAACATCCTCACACAGGTAAAAAGATCCCTATAAAAAGGAATTATTTCATGTCACACTAGGTCGGTCATTAATCTTATCACTTGCCCTTGTGGTAAGTCATATGTTGGAAAGACAAGTAGAGCACTGAAAACACATATTGCTGAACATAAAAGCACTATTAGATGCAAAAACATGAATTATCTAGTAGCAGCACATTTTGTTCAATTTAATCATCCTATTTCCCAGAGGTGTGGACTCGAGTCACAAATCTGATGTCTTTAGACTTGACCAAATCAAAGAAGACTCGACTTGGACTTTAACACCAATGACTCGTGACTTCACTTGGACCTGAGCCTTTTGACTTGAAATGCAGATGTTCTGAGGAATATCTTGGAGATTGAAAAACACATCTTTAAAAACACTCCTGAACCCCACCTGCTTCTGATCAGTTTCACATAATTCACAGCTAGTTTTAAGTTCCACTACCACTGTGGTTTCTAGGGAGAATTTAGGATACTGGATAAAATGTTTGTGTGTCACGTTTTAAGCCATTTCAGTATTATATTCATACTAAAGGTTCTGTTCCAGTATTTACTGCATGTAAAACTAGCCATGACATGAATTTGAAGTTTTGAAAGTACAATGGATACACCAAGAGTAAAACATGTGACCGTGTCCGTCTTTTACATTCCAAGCCTATTTTCATTTTTGCTTGTTGTGCATGTAGCATGACTGCCATAAGCAACCATTCAAAGCACCTGCCTTGTGTTTTGAACCACAGCTATTGGATGGATGGATGTAGCGCTCATGCGCAGCTGACATACTGCTTCTGCTGTTCATTTTAGGTAACAATTAAAAACAATCTGCAGAATAAGCTATGACTGTGAGTGTGTGTGTGTGTGTGTGTGTGTGTGTGTGTGTGTGTGTGTGTGTGTACCTCTGGGAGGGGCAGGTGTGGAGGGTGGTGCTTGGCCCATGGACGGTCGAGTGGTGCTGACATACTGATGGTCACTATCCAGATCCAACTTCCTCTTTACCTAAAAAAAAATACAAACGGTTGTAGAAAGAAACAGACATAGTCAGAAAACTACCAGAATTATATACACAACATGTTATTACAATTATGTATTAAGAAGAGGAAATGAAAGTGAAATGACTGAAAATGAAACCCCCTGCTGAAGCAACAGGTGGAAGACCATACACAGCTTTGTTGCTCAGGCAGACGCGTGTTCATGTAAACATTTCAACATAATATGTTAATGGTAAACTCCTCAGCCATACACCTCCCTTATGGCTCTTTCACTTTCTCTCAACTCTGTCTGCCTCACCGGAGGTCTTCCCAGAGCCGGTCGTCTCTTGTCCTGGATCCCCACATCCGCAGGGCCCTGTGGCGTGGCGAACAGCAGGATTTCCCCCGTGCTGGTGGGGGCAGCGGCCGGGTGGAGTCCCTCATTGCTGGGACTGGTGATGATCACTATCTGGTGGTCCTCGCCAAGGTCAATGCTCCCAGAGTTCAGCAAAGTCTCAAAGTCGGCCAACAGATCCTCCGATGTCTGCCCTGTTATCAGAGTCTCTGACATTGCAGTGTGTCACTGAGTACCCCTTCACTGGACTACGGGGGTGGAGGGCTCACAAACTGAGATGCTGCAGTTTGACAGAGTATCAACACCTACTTGGATCTGCTGTACTCAGTAAATTTAAGGAACAATGGTGAAACCTTCTGACAGTTTTCTTGCAGGTGTTTATAGGCAGTGTGAACAGTTCTTTAAAAAGTTCCTCTTTCTCTATTGTCCATCTTATTGTTTACAAACAAGCTGCTAAAATACATTAAAACTACTTAAACATAAATGATAACCTATTGCAAGCTAACTGCTGAAAACTATTTTAGGCTGATGGTGAAACAGCAAGACAGGATGTTCTGCCAAACAGGAAATTTGGCAAATAAAATAATATTGCTAAATGCATATCAACTCTACACATTGAGGCTCTGGCGCTGATCAAAGAAAAAGTCGCGAATTGGCCGTGGCAGTGATAAACGCTGGAGGTTAGCGAGCTAGCAAGGGACCAAGCTAATCTTTTGTTTTCATCTCTCCTGTCAGTACAGTACAGCCGCGAGGCCTGGCTACATTGCCCTTAACACAGCAACCAACCCTGCTAACGAGCTAGCTTATGTCCTAACAACAAAGACTGAAACAAGTTAACAAACAACCCGGTGATGCCGGCAAACTAGCTATTTGAGGCTATAAAACAATATTATTTCTCCTTACACCTAAGACGGAGCTTAGTAAAATGGCTATTAAAACTTTATAGCAGCATTCAAGGAGTGAGCTATCGAAATAAAATATCTACAATGCAAAATGCATCATCATAACTCAAGAGCATCTCTGAGAGTATATGTAATAAAGCGACAGTTAGTTCAGCAGAGTATATAGAGTTACCGTTAAATACGAAAATATAGGGCAGATTAGCATGCTAGCTAAGTTATTAGCCGCAATTCTTCAACCCCCTCGTTTTGTTGGGGCACGCAGGAAGCAGTCCGACAAAACTGGAAATATAAGGAAATAAAGCGGTATAAAGCGGTAATACCCGCGCATCATTCAGAAAAGCAGCCACTGGTCCTTTGGTTGCTCACACCGGGCGCGGTCCATTTATAAAAGCGCCGTCCCGACCCAGTTCTCGGCTGTTATTGTTGTTATTGTCCCAGCTGATCTACATCTAAACAAGGATCGGACGGTTTTCGCGCGAAACCCTTTTTGCCGCGAAACAGGCACGTGCATAAATCCGACGGTTACAATTGGTCGAAAAGCTGCACTTTCCGTAGAGCAGGACGGACGGCCTCTGATTGGTGTAAACGGTTGTCCGTCATTTTACCGAGCGCGGATTAATCGATGCGAAGGTGCATTCAAGGTTCACGAAATTACAATTTCTAGCAAACATTCGTTTTAACTTACATAAAATTAACATACAATTGCTTACACGTCACATGGCGCCAGTTGTTCCGCAAAACTATTGCTATACTCAAAACTCAACCTGTCACGTCTTACGTTTAATTGTGTTGTCACATGGGAAAATGTTATTTGGAGCAACGAAAAACCTCAACCGTAATATTTTGATGACTTCAGACAAACAAGCACGCTGTAATTCCAGCGAATTGTGAATATTAATTAGGTAACTGTTTTCCTCCAACTGCTAGGTTTCAGTGTTTTCATTGTACTTACCTGTGAGATGAAGGGAGCGTACCTCAACAGGCAGCCCCTGCTAATCGAGCGCCTATCGCGCAGCAGCAGAGCTACAAGATGGCGCAAGCAATATTTGAAGTGCTTGAAGGTAGGAATAATTTGTTAATAACCACGTAACTACAACTACAATAAAACGTGAATTTGTATTTTAAGCAAAGACAATATACTGGGACCATTTCGATGTGCAGAAAACTCATTATAAAACGATGTCACGTTAAATCCACAATCAAAACATCCCATAGGAGGATGAGTGTCTATGACTGTAAACAAACAAAAAGATTGATTATTGTTCAGACCTCATGGACAGCTTATGAATGTAAGTCGTTCTCATCGTATTGCAGTCAGGCAATAAAATGATGTGGCCACCCTCTTGCTACTCAAACTGCCTTTTACATTTTTGCAGCAGGCCCTTTTGATGAAAACACACTGTATTATTGCTATAGTGCTATAAGGACTAATAGTGGTCTGTGTTAGATAGTGAATTTACAGCGCCCTTATGGTTTATGTATTTTAGTTCCCTGAGGTATTAATCATTATATTATTAGTGGCTGGAGAAAACCCTACCTAAGCTGCTAATCTTGACTTGACATGCACCATTTTTATTTAACATCTGAAGTGTTAGCAGACTGTCATTCAAAGCCCCTATGAGTGCACATGGTCTCAGACAGATGCTGTTTTCCAACTCAGCTTATTTCCTAAACCCCTTAAGGGACTTAAAAACAACATTCGTATTTTCATATTTCAGTGAAACATACAGCCATTGGGTGCCTACAATACAGTGGAGCTTTGCAGTATGTGACTTTTAGAACATGTTCTCCACCCTCCTCTTCTCCTTTCTCTTCAGGCATGGACAACCAGACAGTGTTGGCGGTCCAGTCTCTGCTGGATGGCCAAGGTGGAGTTCCTGACCCAAACAACCAGAATGTCTCTGGGGCGTCCACTATCCAGTCTATGGGTATGAACAGCAAATACAGTAAATGACAGCTGAGTGATTACAAAACAAACAGAAGAATAAAACGCTTACAGTCAGAAGTGTATCCTTGCTTTCTGTAGCGCCACAAAATAGAAAGCCACCAGTATGAAGCCAGTGACCCTCTGGTATCTGAAACAGACTTGTAATGGAATGCTGTTTTTAACACAGTATCACTTTGATGCAAAAATGTAATGTTAAGAAGATGGAACACACTTACTTTGAATAGGTGAAGGTGCAAGACAGGCAATGTTTTTCTCTTGTGTGACTGATGGAGAACATAGGTGACAAGAGGCATTCGTATATTAGTACTATCAAATTTGACAACCTCCCTAAGGAAATTGTTTAGCCGAAGTGGTATGCCACCCAGATCCTGGCAAATCTCGTCGTAAGGTTAACTTAGTCAGTAAATGTCAGCTTCAACAATAGCCCCACTTATTAAATATATAGCATTTGGTGTGTGAAATAGCACCTCTGCTCATTTTCCCAAAAGGTTAATGTTGTATTTACTCATATTTGGATTTATCTTTTTACCCAGCTAGTCACAAGTTGGTAATAATTATGGTTATTATTGGATTGTGATGTTATGGCATTGCAACATGTGCTTGTGTCACATATCATAAAATGCATACCTGTTTTGCTACACAAGATTAGGACAGTTCCTTCATAATTGCAATCTTATTGTGGTGGAAGGGTTTGTGCCTGCCTGTCACCCTGGGAGCTGTAGGCAAACTGAACCCGGGTGATTTGAAGACCTCTATGGAGATTAAGGCCCCCTCCAGGACCTAGGTGTGTGAGGGGAGGTCACTGGTGAGTGCCTGGTGGCAGGGCCTGCACCTAGGAGGCTCGGTCAGGCCCAGTCTAAGAGTAACATGGGCCAGACGCCATGTGGGCTCTCTGCCTGCAAGGCTTGGTGTAGTAGGGGTCTGATGCATCGTCAGTCAGGTGATAGGTGAGGGTATGTTGATCCCTGGCTATGAAAAACGGACTGAATAGTATAAATATTAACCCCCCTAACCATTAAAATAATTTTCAAGTGATTAATCAAAAAACACCAGTGTGTGTGTAATTTGTACTGGGATTTTGCGACATGAGGCCAGTCCAACAGCAAGTGCTGAACATCAAGTGCAGCCAGTAGCCTGTGACTTCAGCCTTCAGTCTGTCACCAACACTTTGACCAAACCACTGTGAAATAATTTAGAGTTCATGTGTGCAGCAGCCCTTGTATGCTGTCTGGGCTTATAAGTAGTAGTCACACTGATGAAGTCAAAATGACCTTGTTTTTCTATATTTATTCCAAACAAATCACTTTTGCCACTGCTTGAAATATAAAATGCATCATTACATCCTGTATGCCCAAAGTATTCTTCCTTAAAACCAACTGTGTAGACCAGCAAACATGAAAGAATGGAGTATAGATTGACAACTACTATGTTTTATTAATTGGCAATACAATACAGAATGTGAATCTGTTCTCTCCATTGCTGTGTTTGCCTCAAACCTCCACGTTTGTCCTTCCTACAGACGACGAGGATGTGTTCCTGTGTGGAAAGTGTAAGAAACAGTTCAATTCTCTGCCAGCCTTCATGACACACAAGAGGGAGCAGTGCCAGTCTAGCACCCCCTCCCTGTCCACAGTGTCCTTGGCCTCCACCAATGCCTACACACCTGTCCCGTCAATCAGTTCTGGACCACAGACTCCTGCCAACAGACAGGTGAGGATAGTTAGGGTGTGACTGATAAACTGTTTGATCAATATCAGTTTGAATCAGTTAGTAGGTTAGGTCATATTTTCTGACGTACAGTATATAAACTGGTTATAAACGAGACTGCAACTGTCCCAGGATGCTTATAAATCTAGATGGCAGAAAGAAGGAAGAAGGACTGATGGTCAAATAATTAGTACATGAATGAATGTGAGGACAAAGGAGCAAAAAAAAATAAAAATAGGAAATTGTAAAAGTAAATATAACAAACAGATTTAAGACATTTTTGTAAAAGAGGAAAGCAGCAGGACTATAAGAAGAAAAAAGAAGAATCTCTAGCAAGAAGAAGTAGCTGCCGCTACTTGGAAAAGTATTATGAAACATTAATTTTCTCTTCTGAGACAAATATTTATTATTTATAATTGTGACACTATTTAGCAAAATAGGTACGAATTGTACATTTTTACATAATCATGCATGTTTTTTCAAGTGTGTGTTTTTTCTGAACCAAGAGCGTATATACAGCTCATATGTTTGTGTATTTCTCCCCACTTCAGGTATCCACCTACATCACAGTCCCTCCCTCCCCTCTGACACACACTCTGGTCCAAGGCAACGTGCTGGTCAGTGACGATGTTCTCATGTCGGCCATCTCAGCCTTCACCTCCATCGACCAGCCCATGGCCACCATGCAGACGCCTATACAGGTAATACAGCACAACATTACACAGTAGATATCTTAACCCTATAAAGCATCACATCCTTGCCAGGCACTGTGAATCATGCTTTCTATTTAAAGTCACCAAAATCCCCTGTCCATTTTGAGTCATACAGTATTCATAAAATAATATGTTTTTACTGCACTATTATAAAATCTGTCTACTTCCTTTTTTGTATTGCAGAGTAACCTGAGCATGCACACAGCTGGTGTATCTTACCTGCAGCACCATCACCACCATCACCACCATCATCATCATCACCAGCAGCAGCAGCAGCAGTCCTCCCATGCCCTGCCCTCTGGCCAGACACCAGCCCACCCCCTGCCAGCTGGACAGCCTGCCCAGCAGCCGCTCTCTTCACAGGTCCCAGCGAGCCACAGCAACTCAGTGGTCCAAGTGTACAGCACTTTGCCCCATATGTCTGGGGGTGTTGGTGCAGAGATCCACACCCTGGGTCTGCAGCCTTTTCATCCTATACAAGTGAGTGAAGTTCGCTGTTTGGTTACCATCTCAGAATTAAATCTGCTATGCACCTTCTTGTGTAAAAAAATGTAAAAAAGGTTCTGGCCATAATGGCTAAAGGAAGCATTATAAAGAAAACTCCCAATTAAGTGAGTTCAAAAATACTTAAATACGCGATCAGGTAGGGCATGTAGTTATATGCACAGAAGGCTGAAATGCAGTCTAAGACAAAGCACTGAGCCAGTGTGTCTCCCTCAGGTGCCCAGTCAGTGTGTGGAGAGCCAGTCATTCACCACCCCTCCTGTCTACAGCCCCGGCAAGCAGAGCACCAAAACAAAGATCTGCAGCATCACCACCCACCTGACAGAGCTGGGCGATTTTGAAAAGGTCATCATTCCCAAACGACCAAGGAGTAGCAAAAAAAGCACAGACGGAGCCGCAGGTATGTGAGGAAAAAGATCAAAGAACATTACAAGTTTTCTATCATGGATAGGAAATGTATGGTGATCATCGTTGGTTAAATATTCATTCACTCCTCAGCAGAGCAGCTGAAAGGAAAAGGTCCAAAGCTGAAGTGTAATTTCTGTGACAAAATCTTCTCGAAAAACTTTGATCTTCAGCAGCACATTAGAAGGTGAGTTACTGGCCAGCATGGTGGACTGTACCATTCTAAAAATAGACTTTAACCCAGAAGAACGGGACTTCATTCCTTTCCAGTCATGGCTTCTAACTATTTTCATTTGCAGTCACACGGGAGAGAAGCCGTTTCAGTGCATCGTCTGTGGACGAGCTTTTGCCCAAAAGTCCAACGTGAAGAAACACATGCA
This sequence comes from Maccullochella peelii, assembly GCA_002120245.1. Classification (NCBI taxonomy): domain Eukaryota; kingdom Metazoa; phylum Chordata; class Actinopteri; order Centrarchiformes; family Percichthyidae; genus Maccullochella; species Maccullochella peelii. Next base: position 13,135 of record LKNJ01004117.1, on the reverse strand, counting down.
GACACACAAGGTACGAAATAGTTTGTGATAATACTTTGACATAAATCTATGGTTGTTTTTTTTCACACAAAAACACCTGCACTAGTCATTACAAGAAGTTTGGTTGATGTCATATGCATAAGATTATTGATAAAATTAAGCATCAAAATTCACCTCAGATTTTAGACAGCGCTAGCCCAAGCCCTTCCGCCCTTAATTACTGTTGCTACACCTGTCAAGCTTTGTGTTCTCACCACGGCACATATGCAGTTACAATAACAGTGGCAGATTTACCTCGCAAAATTTCATTCCAATTCTTGAAACAGTGGGTCCTTGATTTCTGACAGAGGTGGACAAAAGCTGGCTTCTAATTTCTGGTCAGTAACCCTTTATTTTCCCGCCTGAAACGACAACTGTCACCATCAGATTTTATCAGGTGTAGCTAGTTAGCTAATTAAGCTAATGTTTACTCCATGAGTTAATTTAAAACACAGCCGCCGACTGAGAACAGTGTACAAGGGTCTTCAATATGCACTTGATGGCTACATACATGATATCATGCTAAAAGACTGAGGCTAAAGCTGCATGTCCCAGGCAAAAAGTCAGCATCCATGTAGAAGACATGGAAATAAAGAAACAGCCTTGTTCTTGCATTGCAGTGTAGACTTAGTAGTATGATAAGGAAAAATGTAAGATCACACTTGTATTTCATTCTAACAGAACCCTGTTTGGATGCTTGGAAGCTACAGATAGTTTAACTTTTAACGTTTCAAGAGAAAAGGTATTCAGGATGAGGACTAACCAATGTGTTTCATGAACGTAACAATTTGGTCTGGGGTTGCTGGAGTGTAAACTTCCCCAAGTCAAATAAGCAGTACAGTTCACCTACATTAGCCTAAACTCTGATATAGTGGCATCCAGGACTGGCCTCCTCACTTTGGGAAAATACTACAGAGTGGAAATGCTCTTGAGAATGGAGCTTTTCTTTAAACGTAACCTGTAATGCCACAAATTCTGAAGTGCTCCCTGGCTTTGAAAGTAACTATGGGTTACTATTGTAGGTAGTAAGCTAGTTAGACTAACGTGCTAACGTTTTCATTTTACGTTAGAGCACACAAACACAATGTTTAATCCATTCCTTACACTCTTAATCTTGTATTTTTGGTTTTAGAAATGCTAAAAAATAGAGAGAAGTCTCTCCAAACTCTCCTTAAACTCTATGTACGGAGAATCACTCTTTATACAGCCCCATGCATGCACACCGTTTCAACGTGGAGAAATTCAAAGGTTGTCAGACCTGCCATGCCTAGTTACAGTGCTAAACTGTGATTGGACAATCACTGCAGGGAAGGGTTTAGCGAACGATCAATTGACTACTGTTTCTTTAACTTTACCAATTCTGAATACTCAATCAATCTGCAGTTTAGTGTTGTGAGTTATACAGTAATTTCAAATTGAATTGAACATTATCAATAAGAGCCATTCACTGAAACAGCTACTGACTGGGATTTGTGTTTATGGAGTATACTGCAATATTTGGTTTGCTGTAAAACCTAATGTAAGATCATATCAAAAAGCACTTCCTTTGATTATTCCCATAAGATGTGCTGACAACACAGTAACAACAGCTGTCTTTATCTTAAAAGGTGTGGCCTATGGGTGTGGCCAGCACAGTGTCAAGGTTACCAATCACAGTAAAGGTGGTACCAGTGTCATCCAATGAGGAGGAGGAGGGGGGTGGGGAGCAGCAGCAGCAGCAGCACGGTGAACCAGAGGAGGAGGGGTCGCAGCAGCAGAACAGTCAAACACAAGCAGAAGAGGAGGCAGCGCAAACAGGTACTATCTGTTTAATACACCATACTGATACATCCAAATATTCATGCAGTGAATGTTAATTACATTGATGACATTGTGACTCCAACGTGAGTACAACTTCAATCGTTAGGTGGGTGTAGCTTCCACTCCATTTCCGTTCACTACACAAAATGGCAAACTTAAATCGACAGCTTGTGTAGCAAGTTAACAAAATACCATGTGTACCAAGAGCATCATAAACAATATAGACTAATAAACACATACGCTCAGTTGCCTGTTTATTAGATACACCTAGCTAAAACTAACAGTGTAATACAGCAGTATGCAATAAATCCTACCTTCATGGCCACATCTTCTGTATTTTATTGAGTTGGACAAAACTAATGCAAAGTAATAACAGCTACTGATCCAGTATCAGTTTTACGGCTCCGGCCTTCACAGTAAACACAGTGCTTGATTACAGAAGCTCCAGGGGAGTTGGAGGAGAGTGCGACAGAGGCTCTGGCTGATCCGGAGGGCAGCCAAGGGGAGGCCGTGCAGAATGGGCATCCTCAGGTACACATGCAGGTGCAGTCCAACCAGAACCAACAGATAGTTGTGATAGACAGCTCATACCAGTGCCAGTTCTGCGCTAGCAAGTTCAAGACCTACTTCCAGCTCAAGTCCCACCTGACCCAGCACAAAGGCGAGCAGGTGAGTACAGAGGAAGGCATATGTGGGGTGTGTCTGACAGTCCATTATAACGGAGATCAGATCAGTTATGCATGTCTGAAGAAGTCTCCATGAAGGACCATACGAGTGTTTCGCATATATAATTTAGCCCTCTACAGCTAACCATTTTACCAAAGTCATTGTTTTTCAATAAATCAACCTGCAGAAACCTGACTCCTGACTGACATATTAGATATTACATCAAAGTGACCACTATCTTCTGTCTACTGTCTTCTGTCTGTGTGTTGCATTTATGGGCATCCAGTGTATCCAAGTATGATGTTCACTGTCATGTATTACCTTTCTCAAGCACGTTTCTGGTCTGCACGTTTCTATGTATTCATATTGTAATAGAAAACATGTGAAACACCCATGCAAAAATACATGAAAGAATATGCATTAGAAAATGGTTGGCAGTAAGGTAATGTATACTAAGATAAGATCAATAACCATGCTCACTTCCCTGCAGGTTTATAAGTGTGTGTTGAAGTCCTGCTCCCAGACCTTCCAGAAGTTGGATCAGTTCCTGGAGCATATCAGGACGCACCAGGAGCAGCTGACCTACCGCTGCCACCTCTGTAGCAAAGTGTTCCCCTCGCTGTTTGAACTGGGAGTCCACCAGTACTCCCACTGCTTCTGCCCACAACAAAACACACGCAAGGAAACTGCTGTCTACAGGTCAGCTCAACCACTCATCCTTGTGTACTGATTACATATTAAGTATAGATGTCAGAGAGAAGAACCCTGGCATCCGTAAGTCAGCTGAAGTGGCCTCAGTGTTTTTGACGTAGAATATAGAAACAAGGAGTTTGGGCAGGTGAGAGAAAGACGCTCTCATAGATAAAGTTCCTGTCAGGGCCAGTGAATACAGGCGACAGGGATATGCAGACAGAGGCAGGCACATGGGATTAGTTCAGTGATTTAATGGAAAAATAGGGGTACATATGCTTAAAGAATAATGAGGCAGGCAAGAAATCCAGAGTCCAAAAAGATCAGGCAAGGTTAAAAAAACAGGCAGGTAACAGATTGCAGATGTCTGAATGTAGGTAACAGAGGCTTGAAAGGAAAGGCATGAAGCACATGGCGACTTTAACAGACTGGCACAGGAACAGTGTATCTGGGCTGGTATATTGGCTGATGATGGAATGAGGTGCAGGTGGGGAGATGGGCTGGGAAGCTCAGGTGAGGGGAATAAGGTGATCGCAGGGGAGATGGGAGTGGCAGGATCTGGAATGAAGGATGAAAAGTCTGAGGGCATCTGGTGGATGGAAGGAGAATGGCAATGAAATGCATCGGCATAGGGGAAGAGAGAGGTGACTGAATGGAGGGACAGAGAGGAAGAAAGAGCAAAAACAGGACTGAGGCAGACGCTGAGACAGCTCCTCGAGAGCAGAAGGCAACTGATGGCGCCCTTACATAAACTATGAGTTGTGGAGAATTAAAAGAATGGTAGTGTCTTGTTTATTTTTCACTGAAGTGATTCAGGACTTGGCAGAATGTTTTAGTCTTGTATTTAGTTTGTTTGGCTTCACACTGCAATAAATTCCAAGAAAAGACAGGCATCACATAGACTCACATTAGCTTGTTAACAGGAAAGGATATTGATAATCTGTCATTTTTCTAATTGTCAGCAAATCACATGAAAAGCATAAAACCAACAATAAATGTATCCTACTTGTGTAGCCAAAGCCTGATATATCTTATTCCTCTGTGCCATAGAGTTCCATTATTGTCCAAAAACTATTAAAAACACATCAATGGTCCACATGTTCCTTCATTACCATGAACACACACACTTGTTTATTTTGAGTCAATCCTACATACACCGTCCTGCTGGCGTAAATACTCACTAGAGCTCCAATTGTGTATTAGTCCGCAGCTGAAAATAGTCCCCAACAAATGCACTATTTACTCCTGTTTGAGTAACATTTGCCAAAAACTATAGTGCCCAGCTGTTTCAAGAAATTATTTAGCCTTCTTTGACAATGAAACTATATATTTATTAGCCATTTATAAGAATAAGAATGAATGGGCTTGGGGCTGAGTGCCGCAGATAGGGTAGGGAAGTTGAATATATTGAGAGACAGGCTAACACATTGTTAGTTTTGGTCTTTTGGTTCATAGGATTCGTTGACAATAAAAATATATAGAGTCACGCCAACGTCATCCTTTAAAGATATTGGCGACAGGGAAAGTCCAATGTCAAAAATCTGACCATCCACCCTCCAGGCTGCAGTTTGTCCCCGGCTCATTTTATGTTCTTGCTTGTCTGGTATGACTGTTAGCTTCTGTAGTTGGTTGGTACATCATTCTTATTCCTAACAAAAAACACCTCTTTTTTTCCTTTGCGTTTCACCTCAGGTGTGTGAAGTGTCAAAGCAGATATTCTACCCAGGAGGCACTGGAACAACATCTACTGACTGCCTCACACAACTTTCCCTGCCCACACTGTCAGAAGGTAGTACACACACTGATGTGAACACATACAAACTATACACCATTGGAATCTGTAAAGCTGTCCTCATGTAAAGAGCCAGCATGGTTGGCTATCATTGTAGTGATATTTGGACTCTAGAAGTTACAGCAGTCTTAAGTCTCCCATGCTTAATATCTTGGCCTTAAAATGTGTAGTTTAACTAGTTCAGGTTTGAGATGTTTAGGGCTTTTGTTTTCACATTTTAAGACCTTGGTGCAGTGTCTGATCTGTTCTCTTTCTGGCCATCAGGTTTTTCCGTGTGAAAGGTACTTCAGACGCCACCTCCCCACTCATGGCATTGGAGGGAGGTTCAAGTGTCAGATCTGCAAGAAGGCCTTTAAGACAGAGCACTACCTCAAACTGCACACACGTATCCACTCAGGTCTGACTTCTTGTCCCTCTGACATTGTTTTGCATGACTTTTAGCGACGCCACTAGACAATTGTGCATTGTCTTAGATCCATAGCTAAGCCAGGGGCTGACGGTTTTTGCCATCTCATTGCTGGAGATTCTCTGTTGATGATGTTTGAGTTTCTGTAGGTAGAACTGTTTTTCGTGACTGTTTAGCCACGGTGGCTGTCACTGCTCAGGCCAACTACCCAGTTCTGCTCTTTATTCCTATCACACCAGAAAATGCTGCTGCGACAGAAGGAAGAACCTATTGTTAAAAGAAGGAAATGCTTAATAAAAGCTTAAAGCTGGAGTGCAGATCTTTTGTCTCCTCCTTCTATCACTGAGAGTAATTCCACAAACACTGTGGCTGCGTGCTCATGACGTATGCCTTCAGGGGAGCTCGCTCACATTTCCACAGTTCCAAGACAATAATCCATTATTTAGGTGGAGTAAATGTCATAGCTACATAGTATACTCCAGATATTTTACAAAGACCAACCTGTCCAAGAGCAGTAAGGCCACATCCTGTCTGCCCTCAGCCCCTGCTCTTCTTTCAGCCTCTCCAACCAGGAACAGCTACACCAATGGTTACCCCTGTTTGTTTCTGTTTCTGACTGTAATCCTTCCTCTGAACACAGAGTTTCTTTTTTATCTGGAGCATCAGAAACTTTTCTTGGAGCTTCTTAGGTTTTTCCTCCAGACTCCTAGTTGCTGGAGCTACTCCGTCTCTACGGTTGCTCCCCTCAGCTCTGGCAAACCAGAGCCATGTAGAGAGAACTACCTGAAGTCTACGTGAATCATGTGACCATCAAGCATCTTGAACTTCTGTTGATGTGACTCTGGTTTTACTACCGGTGCACCACAGACACCAGATTTAAAAACTCTGGTATACTGCGACATACAGAGGGATTTACCTGGCGGTGATAGGCTGAATCAGCATTGTGTGAACTCATCTGGCAACGGCTGGAATGTAACAGACGCTCATTTAGATGTAAAAGTCCCAAACTCTAGTTTTAATAATGCCTGAGAAAACTCTTAGGCTACTGATTAAACAAATTCTTGTTCATGTATCTTTGGCTAAAATGTCAGAATCTGAATGATTTGGAAGACTATGCAATTGCAAGAATTTTGCCTGAGCAAGCACTTGAGTTATGTTCACCACCATTTGTCACGTGATCTACAGTGGGGCAAAAAAGTATTTAGTCAGCCACCAATTGTGCAAGTTCTCCCACTTAAAAGATGAGAGAGGTCTCCAATTTTCATCATAGGTATACCTCAACTATGAGAGACAAAATGAGAAAAAAAAAAATCCAGGAAATCACATTGTAGGATTTTTAAAGAATTTATTTGCAAATTATGGTGGAAAATAAGTATTTGGTCAATAACAAAAGTTCATCTCAGTACTTTGTTATATACCCTTTGTTGGCAATGACAGAGGTCAAACGTTTTCTGTAAGTCTTCACAAGGTTTTCACACACTGTTGCTGGTATTTTGGCCCATTCCTCCATGCAGATCTCCTCTAGAGCAGTGATGTTTTGGGGCTGTCGCTGGGCAACACGGACTTTCAACTCCCTCCAAAGATTTTCTATGGGGTTGAGATCTGGAGACTGGCTAGGCCACTCCAGGACCTTGAAATGCTTCTTACGAAGCCACTCCTTCGTTGCCCGGGCGGTGTGTTTGGGATCATTGTCATGCTGAAAGACCCAGCCACGTCTCATCTTCAATGCCCTTGCTGATGGAAGGAGGTTTTCACTCAAAATCTCACGATACATGGCCCCATTCATTCTTTCCTTTACACGGATCAGTCGTCCTGGTCCCTTTGCAGAAAAACAGCCCCAAAGCATGATGTTTCCACCCCCATGCTTCACAGTAGGTATGGTGTTCTTTGGATGCAACTCAGCATTCTTTCTCCTCNGGATCTGAGGGCAGCTGGAAGTGTGGACATTTTCAGTGCTGTGATGTTGCCTGAAGCCAGATTGAAATTTGTCCAAAAGGCCATTTACATTTAAAAAGTTGAGTTGAATAAAATGTTTATTTTTGGATGTTAGCTAGCTCAGGAAGATGGGCCTAAGATACTACGCAGGACCCTCAAGCTCCCAGGCCTCTGGTAGAGGACCTGAGCTTATATGGCAGCAATGTTGACGTACAGTAGGTATGGTGTTCTTTGGATGCAACTCAGCATTCTTTCTCCTCCAAACACGACAAGTTGAGT